>QLIY01001313.1:0-18361 GCA_003260075.1 Phallusia mammillata | reverse complement strand
AGTCGTTTGGCGTGTGCACACTGAGAGGTTACTACAGGTCAATGGTACTCGTTTTGCGAAACAAAGTTAAATGAAAAACAATTTGTTATGTATACACTTAATAATAGTGCAAAAAGAATACGAACAAATTTTTTTTATTGTTGGGTTAATGCTTTCTAAAAATTTGTCCTTAAGAATCTAAAAATCACCGCATCATTTGTTTACTGTAAATCCGCACAAACGCGCATATGGGGACCCATTTGTTTTTGTTAACAAAAACAATCATATGTGTAGATCAAATGATGTGTATAGTAAATTGGAAAATATCGCATAGAATATATAAAATGGAAGTATATCAGAAAGCCACTCTTCTAGTTTTTTAAATGTTGTAGTCACTAAGTTGATCCGCCTAAATCTATCTTAAATATTCATGTAAAAGAGGCAATGAAGCATCTTTTTTGCTGTAATAACGTTGATTAGTAGAACAAAACCTGATGCTTGTATACCAAGAGAATATTCACACATTAAGTTAATGTAATTTTTAATACCAATTAGAAAGTCTTAAATCTTTAAGTTTTGCACTGTCTACAGCTTATCATTTATTGGCTTGATGCTTTTACTTTTAAGTTTATGAACATTCCTGCTGAAAATTTTTTTTTAGTAATTTGTCCACTTTTGGAAATTGTGAAGAAATTTAATATAGTGCTGTAAATTTTCGCAGAAATGAACGCGTTCGGGGTGGAAGAGGAGGTTTCAGAGGAAATGGTGGACAGAGAAACTTCCGTAACAATTACAGAAATGATGGAAGGGATGACAGAGGCAAAAGAGAGTTCGACAGGAGGAGTGGGAGCGACAGGTCTGGAGTTAGACCAACTGATAAACGAGATGGAGGAGGATCGAGAAACTGGGGGACACCTGGAGGGTATGTATTGTGTATTAATAATGACCCCAAAACAACCTTAAATAGCTTGGCCTTAACAGGTGATAAAGTTTGTGTTGATTTTTGTGTAGGGGGCACAGGCATTTATGCCAACTCAAAAAGTTATGAAATGTAGTGAAATAGATATGTAGCAATTGGTTCAAATGAAATATCTGTAAATATATGCTTTGAACAAATTGCAGTGTATGTGAAATGGCAACATGAACGCCTAACTCAATCAAACCTGGCCAGTGTTTTGTTTGACTGGCATATATTAGTACTTTCCTTATGGTTATACGTATACAATATCATTTTGCAGAGAAATTGAAGAAACACAACCAGCTCAACTGGAAAATGAAGTGGTTACCAACTGGGCTGACCAAGTTGATAGTGAGGAACAATCTGAAAAGAAGTAAGTTGAACTTTAATCAGTCAGCTATTGTTTTCATTTTAGATATTCTTAGACAGCAAAAAACTAAAAACGGCGCCATTCATATGCAGAAGGAAGTGGTTGTTGATCACATCCTCTGTTCTCAATAATTGTCATGAAAATACCAAATGGGTTTGTTGTCGTTAAAAAACTGGCTATGTTGGTTTTATGTGAAAATGTTATTCCTGATTTTAGGAAACTACAATTTTATATGCTAGTTCACTATTCTGTTAATGGCAACTTTTGTTGATAACACTGGATAAAAACTGAATTCTCCTGTCTGGTATTATGTGTAAGTGGAATGGACATATATAGTGTAATACATCCACAAGCTATTGGCAATTAACCTTTCCAGTGAAACCTCACCTCATCTCATATATTCTTTTTAAGTAAATGTGTTTGTTTTATTTGTTAGAACTTCAAAAGTGGATTCTGAGAAGGAGGATGAAGGTGACAAAAATGAGGGCGCTGCTGAAGAAGCGGCCGAACAGGAGCTTACGCTTGATGAGTGGAAGGCTTTGCAAAATTCGAATGCCAAAAAGTTGGAGTTCAACATTCGCAAGCCAGGGGAAGGTGATAATTATGTAACAGCTGTTTAATACTGAAAATAGGTGACAAGTATCACTGTGACCTGCTTTCGTTTTGATATCTGTCAGTACCACTTTGAATAAAGGTTATTAACTTCAACAGCTGTTCAGATATTCAATAAATTTGCTGACAAGAAGAACCAAATCTTTATCTTAAAATGACAAGCAGTTGGGCTTACCTTTCAGAACATTAATGTTAATAAGTTGCTTCAAAAACTAATTAACATTTATCCTGCATATTGTTTTTAGGGGAAGACAATGCAAAATGGAAGAACATGAAAGTTTTGCATGCTGTCTCATCTAAGGAAGCAACAAATGCTGGAATGGGTGGAGAGGTAACATGATTTAAATTTTACTTAATGTATGCACAAATATAATCCTACTTTCTATTACTAAAGGATGGTCATCGACGCCCAGCCAAAAATTTTGTTGAGGTGGATATACGCTTCACTGATCCCACTCGGGGACAGAAAGCAGGCCGTGGTCGTGGTGGTGGTGGCGGCGCTAGAGGGGCAAGGTATGGAGGAAATCGGGGAAACAGGGGAAATTCTGGCACTGGTGGAGCATACAACAGCAGAAGTGTAAGTATCTATAACAGTGCTTTTCAACCGGGTGTATCGTACACCCCAGGGTGTACAATAATTTTTAAAGGGTGTACAACTTTGATGGGGTGTACTGGGGTGTACCATATACAAAACACCTACGACCAAGTATCATACCAGGCAGGTTTGTGTTTTAGAGCGGAGTGTACAATACATGGTACACCTGTGTCAATTGTACGCAGCTTGCGGATTATTATTACATTTGTGACGTCATACTTTTATTACTATTATATTTGTGACGTCATACTATAATATTTCTCCTGTTAGTCATGATTCTTTAAATTGCATTAAAAAGTAATCTCAAGTTACAGTTTTGGAGGGTGTACAATGTGTGAGTAAATGTTAAAAGGGTGTACCATTTCAAAAAAGGTTGACAAGCACTGATCTATAACACACTTGTGCACTGCTTTGATACACAAAAGATGTAAAAAATAGTAACCTTGGATAAACGTTTTATGGAGCTCTTTACTGGTGTACATTTTGTCATGAATTGTGGAAGTGACTTTTGTCGGTTTTATGTTACTAGTGTGTATAGGATATGAAATTGGTTTTTAACGTTTAACCTCTTTTCACTTGCTTGAACCTTATTTTTGTTTCAGGGCCAGCAACCTCCAGATGTATTAAATGAGGCAGAGTTTCCGACCCTCCCTGCAGCTTAAGCATGGGGCCAATGACGCCTTCTGTCATCTATATGTACTCGTACAAACCAGATTTAAAGCACAAACATGTAACGTGGATTTGGTGAACAGCAACGCATATGTTTTGAACCTTTTCAGTAACAACCGCAGCCGTATTGGAGCGCCCACCTTGGAATATTTGGTTTCTACGATTGTTCATTTTAACCAATTTTGCTTTGCGTTGCGTAACCTTCTTAAGTTGCTACATGTGATTTAGTTTTAGCTTGTCTTCTGTGAATATGTGCGCGACATTGGATTGAAGTTCCAGCATGGATTGGTAAACGTCTAAAACCAAGAAATCGTGTACATCCCAAAAACGTTTTGGTTTCTGTTTTAAAAAATGAACCAGTCTTAAGCAAGGCTTTGTAATATAAAACAGCCACGTACGTTGTACGCTTTTCGTTCGACTGACCATTAAAATAAGTTGTCGCGTGTGCGTAAAGATACTTGTTTGAAATTTTGCGGTTGCTAGCTTTCGCTTTGAAGCATCGATAACGCAAAATACATATACGATTGAAGTGGAATTTTAAAAACCTTTGGTCGTAGCCGCGTTGCCGACATGAAGAAGTGGTAATGGTCTGCTTTCGGAACAACTTCGCGGAAGTAACACACTGCGGCTGCTAAATAACAACAGTTGTTAGTAATTAGTATACATGTAGTTTTTAGACAAAAAAGTCGTAATCGACATCGAACTATGATACATAGCTTCTTAGAAGAGTTTGAGATTACGAAATTGTAGGGTAGATATTGAAGTAATTAACAAACTCTATTAGAGGCTCCTGCGTACCTGACTTGGAATCATAGAGGTTGTCAACGAAAAAAATAAACATTTTTCGTTTTAATATAATAAGAGGGAGGGACTTTTCGACGTTAAACAAATGCTTTAATAGTGTTTCTTTTTAACAACGACTAATTCTTACCCATGAGAAATGTGGGCTTTAGCGTTTCGCGTGTGAACCGGTTGGTTATTTCAGAACATGAATTCAGTTTCTCACGGTGGCCACTCATATTTTGAAAAGAACAGCCACTGTAAATACCCGGCAGTGCTGTTGTGAGAATTCGGTAGTTTTAAATAGAATTTGGAAAATACCTTTCTTGTAAATTTTTGTAAACAAACCATGTTTCCAATGACTAAATAGCCCATGCAGTAGCCGACGTTGAAACTAATAGTAGGTTACCTGGATATAGTACTTTGATACCGGTACAAATTCGCTGGGAAAAAGTTTCTGATACAAAAGGGTTGCATTATTCCCAAACACCAAGAGATTTGTAAAAAAAAAACTATCCCCGACGTAGTGAAAATGCATATACGACCATACCCCATTGGCTTGATTATGCCTTTCAGATGCCCTGAGCATTTATGATTTTGATGTCCTCTGCAGTATTGTTGCGATATTTGTATCTGAATCACAAAAGACGCAGTACCAATTGAAAAAATAGACTTGACCTCAAATTTAAATGCTGAGACTTTACTGAAAATACAATTGTTGATGTGTTATGCCCTCCCTTGCCTCGTTATCTTAAGTAGGCTACTTGCTTACTATCCCCTTTATTCAGCCTTGCCCCGACGATTAAGTTTTCTGTTAATCGAAAAGACGAACTTTTAAACCTTCGCTTCTCTGTTACCTATTTTCAACATTTCAAATATCAACATATAACTTGCTTGTTTCATTTGAAACATTTTTTACCAAAAAGGGTGGAGTAAGTTGTTTTCCACCAACTCCATATTTCCTACGCTTGGTCTACCAATATTAAATTGTTCTTTCGACTTCCTCGCTGGCTTTATACTTGGCGAATTATATTTTGTTCCAAAAGTTGAACCAAACTTACTCACTTCGTGCGAAAGGATCAAGTTGCTTTCGTGCACCTCGAAAACAACCATGATCCTGACTTGAGGTGAGAAGTCGTAAAAGTACAAATTCAGTCTTTAGTCGATCGTCAAGCAATTAAACAAACCAGTGACTGTGTCATAAAGCGGTAGCTCGTATGGTATAACTCCTTGTTTCGTGAGAAACGTTATCGTGTTGGTGGTTTCGTTGAATTTACCTCGCCGCAAGATTATGTATGCTTCCAGTTACTGCAATTACATCCAACTGTAAAAGACAAGTAGCCTACACACGCATTGTACAGTTTAGTTGCATTGTACGCGGTGTAGTGACAGCGATGGACAAGAGGGTTCTATCCGTCGAACAGTTTTATAAACGCAAGTGCGTTTGATTTTTAAAGACACGAATTTTTAGACCTTTTTTAAAAGTGTTAATAATCTGAACCCAAAAATGCATTGAAAGATTGGAGCGTCCCACCCTCTGCATTTTTGATTACGCTCTAGCTGACTACAAAATTTCTACTGTTGGAAAAGTATCGGTTATAACTAATGCGCCGCAAATATACCCAGCGACGGTTGCACGGATAGAGCTGAACAAAACACTGCAACGGCAAAACGTTTACATTCGCCAAACTATAAATGTTATAGTATCCTTCCACCGTATAGCATTACCAGACCTATCACTTTATGAGATAAGACAACCGCTTAAACCAATAATAGCCTCGGCAGTGGGTTTTATTCAAATTGAAATTTCGTGTAATACAAAAACAAATACTTTTGACTTGTAGGTAACGTCACGTAAAAGTACGGATGGGCACAACATAACGGATCAAAACATTGCTAAGAAATGGTAAATGGGCAGTGGTCAGCAGAATTCATTTCGTAAAAAAAACTAAAACAGAAGTGCAAGCGATTTACAATTGTTCAAAGGAAAGAGGTTTTATATCCACTGGTTTGTAGATGCTATATGGTGAAGCAGGGTATCCCACAAAAATGACTGGAGTCTTTCTGATAAAAGTGCGAAATGCATTTTTGTGTAATCCTCGTGCATCCAAGTCCCATAATCGCAGGCACTTTACAACGTTGATGAAGTTGGTGGAATTGTGTGATCTAAATTTTTAAACATAAGATATGAAAAACACACTACAAATTTACGTTCTATTTTGTATTGTCAACTTTTTATGCTTTAATTGACAAATAAATTTCAGTTTTGTTTCTCACTTTGAGAAGACAGTGACCACTAACTACCCAAAAATAACTAGAACGTTTATTTTTCATACACAAAGACCAATGAACTGCTATTTTCAATAACGTCACATTTGCTTTAAATTCGACATTATGTAACCCTCTGCGTATGTTTTTTGAAACAAATGTGTTTTCGCGCGGTGAAAGGTATTGTACCCGCACAGAATTTAAATTCAGGTGTACTTGAGCCTAATTTAATCAATTTCGCTCAGCATTCAGCCGTGCAGTGTCGAAACGGACAATAACCTCCTAATAACACTTTACCTTTCGCAACTATTGTAAGATTCAGTGACGCAGTGTTAAACATATTGATTTTGTCAGAAAAAAACAAGCTGTTTCAACCAGAATATTTCCTAAACGGAATTACGTGGTTAATTAATGCGTTTTTATTGCTGAATATTTGTAGTTTTTCGAAGGCCGGCCCGCGATAGAATTTAAGTTTCAAAAACGGTCCGCAGTTTATCATTTTTCCACCAATTGTGCCCCTACCTTTGTCGCGCTTTATAACGTCCCAACGTTGCGCAGCTATTTCCGGCTTGGTGAATATTTTAGCGCAATTGTGCTGCTACGATTTGTATCACCGGCGAAATAAACTCAACTCAACTCACACAAAGGTTGCCGACCTCTGGTTTAAATGACTACATTGTTACACATTATAACACATTGTTACACATATTGTCTTTCAGGTGCACATTTCGCGTCGTTTGCCCTTGCGACTATTCACCGTTTAAACACGCATTCCGCCCAGTATGGAATATCACTTGGCCAATGAGGATGATATTTAAAAAACAACTATAGGTTCTCTAAAGTTCATGTATGTAAATGGCCTGTTAACTGAATAGAAAACAAGACATTTGAAAGTGCCACTGCAACAAAGACTTTGGTTTTAGGTATGTGGAACTAAACTTAAGTTGCCCAATAACCATACCCGAAGTAAGCCACGTAATGCGAAGATGCATTTGCTGGGGCGAACTCTTCATCACACGGTGACTTACTATGATCCAGAACTAATGCATTTTGCATCATTCTGTGCATGTTTCGCTCATACTTATCCTTACGCATGTCATTGACATTCTGTAAAAGAGGGCATTAAATTTTTTTTGTTTTGAAGGCATGATTGTTTTACCTCTGTAAAAAATATTAAAACAAAATCATTTGTTTGTTTTTAAGCCCATTTTAATGTACATTTTTTAACTAACAGTGTAGAGCAAATTAGTTTAAACAGCAAAAATAACAATCATATACCAGAATATTCCAAAACAATATGTGTTAGTTTAAAGTTTACAAATAGAACCGGTATACTCACTATACCAGTAATTAGAGCAAAAAGATACAAATACAAGTGATTTACAGAAAAACTAAAAAACAATGTATGTTTAACCATATGGGCATACCTTTAACCTTGCAGTTGCATCATTATTTAGTTTCCGAGTGCTAAAATAAGTTTGATAAAAGTGGCTATTCATGTTTAAACCCGTCTTGCCAAAATGAAAAGTCCTTGATACATCTGGTATCACACATTCCCTTCCTTTTCGCACTTCTGGATGTCGAATCCACATATCCCAATCCCATTGCTAATATTTAAATTAGTGATTTATTTCAAAAAACAAGTAGAATTTTTTTCAGGTAAAGTTGCAGTAAATCAGTTTAGCATAAGTACCTTGTCAGGCCCAGGCCATTGATCTTTTAACTCATTTTCAAATAAGTCGCGTTTAAACATCCAACCCAAACCAGGCATCGTTTCAACTCTGTAAAGAAGGGTTGTATCTTCAGATGAATGGGCATATCCCTACATAAAAAGTGTCTCATTAAATATAAAGCAGTGGTTGGATAATTCTTGAACATGGATCACTTATGCCTTAATGCAATTCTGCACTATCAAATGCTAAATAAAAATAGTAAAATAATGGTCTTGAAATGAATGTTTGAATGTTTTGAATGTGAGCAAAATGAAATGAATGCTAATCACACAAATGTCTTATTGTTAAGTCATTCCTTACCATTTTCCTTGACAATTTGTAACATACATTTTTTTTACACATGCTTGCTGCTTTTTGGAAATTTTAAGTATTGCATGTGTAAAAAGGAAAGCATGCATGGTTAGCATTTATAAAATAGAAATACTGAAAAGTTGTATTGACCCTGGGTTGCACTTTAAAACCTGTTACCTGGTCATTCCATGCTGATATGCAATACAAACTCTCATCTGTGTCCAACAGTGAAATAGTTTGACTAAAATACCTGCAAAAAACAAAAAAATTACTCATATTTTTTTTTACAAAACTTACGTGTGTGCACTGTTGTCATTATTATAAAGGTCAGTGATCAAGTGGTCGTTCTCTGACTAATATCAAGTTAATCACAAGCAACACAGAAATTTTACAATAGTTGTTTTGTGATATATTTCTGTATTCTTTATTGTGCGTAACTTTATTGTGTGAATTAATCTTTAGAATATCTTAGAATGATCACACCACAAATACTACTCAGCAGGCGTTTTGTTACATCACAAATGTAATTGTTGCAGTAGTAATTGTTACTTTGTACTGGTAGTTGCTCTGTTTTTTTGTTTTTTTTTGTTTTTTTTTAAATAAATCACTGTTTTGGCCTTATCAATCAATTCTGGCCCAAAATTTTCTCAATATTGTATTTTAAAGAATATACCTAAACCATGATGAAAATGAAAATCAGGGCTCAGGTAAGTCCATTGGTAATAAACACATTTATATATTGCTCATTTGTATTGAAATGTAGATCCTGAAAGTCGGACTACATTAAAAGTTGATCTTGAGTCAAAAAGGTTGGGGACCTCTGCTTTACACACTAATGAAATATCGGCATACGTCTAACGGTACTAAACGTACAACAAATATTTCAGTTCTTCATGGCTGTCCAATTGACCTTTATTTACTGACTTTGAGGCAGTTTTGGGGGCATTTTTTTTGGCACATTTGTGAAATTAAAAAAGGTTATTTTCAACAAAACTACAAGAACAAAACTCCGATACCAATTGATTTTGACTTCTTTTTTTCTATGTGGGACAATACAACAAATGACAACCATGCATATCACATGTTAGCACGCATATTAAACAAATCTAAAAGGACCAAGTTAACACATAAAATCATCAAATACTTTTCAATTTGTTGATTGGATAAACAAAAACACAGTGGCTGATCTAATGTTAATCAAACAAATGCGATGTCATAATAGCTGAGCATGCAGCTGTGATTTGTGTGCTTGGCCAGGCTCAATATTTTACTAACCTAAAAAAATCAGGTGAGACTTCCAAATCTTCTTCCAGTACAATGCAATGTTGAGCTTCTGGGTACAAGCTAAAAATCACATTAAAACTAGAAAAATAATTCTGTGAAATTCTGGCATTCCCAACACCTGATGGCATATGAAAAATTCCATGTACACCAAATAATTTTACAACATCCATAGTTTCCTGCAAAACAAAAAGTGTAAAAAGGTTTGTCAAAGTTAATAAAAACAATTTTCGTTACCTCAAAATATCCATCAATGAAAACAGTAATAACATTTGTGTTGACTCCATGAGCACCAAGTAAAGACTTCAACATTCTACAAATAGCCACACACAAAACTTGTTTTTACCATATTTTCAAAACAACAACACCTTAACACAGTGGTTCTAAACCGTTTTCCTTGCTGCACCCTTTTTAAATCACCAACCAATTTTTGCACCCTCTTCTTTAACTGCTTAAATTACAAAACCATTGCAATTTAATTTTTATACAGCATCCCCGCACCCCCTAGGAACAGTTCTCGTACCCCTTGGGGGTGTGTGCACCCCTGGTTAAGAATCGCTGCCTTAACATAAAAAAAATCTTTCATAACTTTAAAGCATTGAAGAAAAGCTTTATATAAGATTCCAGTAATATCAGAATAAGAAACTGCCACATGTTCCCACCTGTACAAGTAATGAGGTCTGTTGCTTGCAATAACCACAACAGGAACATTCTTCACCAAGTTATCAGAGAAATCGACTTGACTTCCTTGCATTATGTTATTTACTGAGCATGTACACAGATCATTGTAACCAAAATACTTTGAACAAAACTCAATTCGACGAGAATTTGCCTCACTCGGAGGCCAATCACATAGTGGCTTGCTACTGTCAAACCTGCATAAGAATGGTGTCAGTTTTTGTAAGTATTCATCAAAAACAAATGTAGTATTTTCATCTCACATCTTTGGATCAACAGTTACTTTGAGATAAACTGGTTCTGGCCATTTGGAAACGTTGGAGGTATGTTGAATATCTTCGTTCAACAAATGTATGGTATCTGCACCTAAAACAAATTTAAATGGTGCTTTTCTATATTTCGCCATTTGACATGCACTGGATTTGTCTTAAAATCTTTACTATGCACAAACCAACAAAGTTTAGAACTCTTGAACCATGTACTAAGTATAGCCAATAAAATTTCAAAATTTGGAGGATCAACTTTGGGTAACTAACATGTGTATAAATTTAAACAAGTTTTAAGCACTCTCTCTTGATCAAACAGATTGAAAAAAGTATTATACAAAGAAAAAAAAATACCGTCTTCCAAAGATAAAACATAAGAACCTCCTATTGCAGTGCATTTTAACTTACCACCAATTTGCAAGCATAGCACATGTGCATTAACCTTTATACTTCATGTTGTTTTACTCCATCATATTAAGCAGACTTGACATATTCAGTGTCATTTCTCACTGCTATGATAGACTAACCTCCTTTCCAACATATCATAGCCCACAAACTTCTCCACTTCAGATGGTAAACATGTTTGCTACCAATATCAGTAAGAAGTTTTCGTGACTTTTGACTCAATTTTAAAGAAGCCTCATCCTGTATAAGAAAACACAGTGGTTAAACTAAAATAATGCAGCATAACAGGATTTTAACTAAATATGATAATCAAGTTTGCAGTTTACCTTTACTGCGAATACAAGAAGATGTTCTCCATCCAAACCATTTGTTAACATTTCAACTAGTAAAGAATCTCCTTTGGAAGAAAATGTATCAAAAATATGGCTGCCTTTAATCTGCCCCTGTTTAAAAAGATAAGCAAATTTATGCCCCACTTTATTATTCTATTTTGAAAATAGGAACCTACTGATTTAGGATTGATAACAATCAGGTGCAAACCACGTCCTCCACTTGCCTTACTATCATCATACAACGCTTGACCATTAACTGCCAACTTTACAGATTTTTGACTGGAAAGAATCTGCACAAAAACTTGCCCTGATTACCGTCTTAAAAAGATTGTGTATAGATATAAATTTAATTCATGTACGCTTGTTTGATATGACACACCAACATACAAGTTGAGTACAATCTACATAAAAATCTAACCTGCAGATTACTTGTGTTTTATAGAGGCAATGGTTGGTTAGTTTATTACTTTTTAAATATTAGTTTGTTGGCCAATTCTGTTTTGCAAATTGCAACGCTTATAATTATGTTATCATTGCCAGGTTGAATAAATTTTGTGTGTGTTGTGTCGCAGTGTTTTTGTTAAGGTGTTTTGAAATTTCTGAAATTTCTCCAGCGGTTTCCCAAAATTTGGACTTATGACTATTTTTTGCCAATATGGCTATTTTTGGTATTTAAATGAAACACTTGCGGTCTCTTAAAACTACTTAAATGACCCAAACTAAACCTTAAAAAAACATTGGTTGAGTGGTTGCTTCATGTCACAGCAATGCAGTCAGGTTGGGAAGTAGACAATGGATCATTTGTGTAGTAAGCACAATGTAAATACAAAGTTCCATGTTATTGCTAAACTTGGCATAGGTCAGTACTTATTGCAATTTTATACTGTAGCTTTAAGTGCTAAACAAAAAGTGTTCCTATGTTATTTATTTAGGGTAGTTGAAAGGGGCCAATACTGTAAAAACATTGCCTTTCACGTGGGCTTAACCTGTTTTACAAATATTAGCACATGTACATAAGTTGGTTACTACAGCTGTGGGCATGTTGGAATCAGAAAATGTTGCATTTAATGTGAAGGGTGATAATTGCCTGAGTTTCAACAATGGTTACATTTTATTTTGTTGTTGAGTGTTGACAGTTTGAACCTGTACATGGAATACAATCATCTACTGTAATCACATGTCTGTGTCTAGTTGATTCTTTAACTTTATGCACCATTGCTTCATTTCTACCCAGTAAAATCAATGAATATAGAAAGTTGAAAAATGAAATTTACATTTTCTGAAAGCATAAACATTGAAAACCAAATTTTCCAAAAGATCAGCAATGTATTAATAAACTTGACAACTAAATATGCAGCAGCATAGTTAAATTTGACCCAGTCAGTGAAACCCACACTGTTAATGGTACACAGTATGGGCAGTATTTACCAAGATACAACAAAAAATTGTGTGTTTCCACATTGGGTTGAAGTAAAGCCAGCTCAAAACACAGAAACAAGTAGGAGGGTGGCTAAGAACATTTGGGCTTTTACTCTATGACCTATTTTTAAACGTTATTATATTTTATATATTTTTTATAGTGGGTCCCATTCCCATAATAGTCAATGTTTTTCTTTAAACCCTAATTTGTTTATGCTGGCAGAAACTCATGGGTACATGCAAATTTGCAAAGTTGTAAATAATGGATTTCAAGAGATAACCATGACAAACTTCAGTGTTTTAAGGTCAAACACAGTGAGCGTAAAGTACCAACTATCCAAATCTTATCCACTTAAAACATCGTTAAGAGTTTATGCTATTTTATGCTCTATTTTAAAGAAGAGGTAAATATTGAGATTATAAGGTAAAACAAAACAATCAACACCTATAAATGACAAAATCTACAAGCTGTCCAATTAACTCGGACATAGTTACAAAAATTCAACGATTTTGGGGAAGTTGGGTAAATCATGGGGCTACAGGGCCAAACACAACAGTCAGTGACACAAATAGCATGTTCTATAACAGTGGTTCTCAAACTCAGTTTTCTGGGCCTCATGGGGCTCCCAACTACTTATATTGCGGCTCGCACCAGACCTCAGAAAACCACCAAACATTGCTATTTTAGCTTTCAAAGTAATAATCTTTATTGATTTTCGCAAGGTTTCGTTTTTTTGCGGCTCCCTACACACTTAAAAAAATACCATTTGGCCCCGACAATAAAAAAGTTTGAGAACCACTGTTCTATAAACTGTCCACATTTCATTCAATTTGGACATGGTTTAAAAATCACCTATCTTAGGGAGCTAGGGGTAAATGTTGTGGTTATTAACCAAATAGCACATCTACATGACCATATCTACCATCTGTAAAAGTTTCATCCAACTTCATCCAACATTTCATGGCCAAAGGGTATGGACAAACTGTGGGGAAGAAAAAAGACGTAAAAAACAAAAAAGTTACAAACTTCATATTGGAAGGTGGAGTTTGGGTCTATGTCTTCTCCTATTCCAAGTTGATTCATATATTCCTGGAAAGGTAGACTGTCTACACACAAAAAAGAACCAGTGGTTATTACATCACTCTACAAAAGGCTATTCATCTGACTGGACCTTTATTAAACATTCAGCTACACAAAATTAAAACAGGTGGCTTTCTAATATATATACTTCCATTTTATAGAAAGCATTGACCCAACTTTAAAAAAGCTTTGTCTGTATTCTTTTTGCATTATTATTGTCATACAATTACAAAAACAGTAAAAAAGAACGGAAAAAATGCTTTCAATTTAATCTCTTGCTTTAACCTTGATATTGTTGTAAAAGGTCAGTTTTTAAACACAAATTTTCCTAAAAAGTCTACACAGTTGTATTACAAACACTATAAATCAAAAACCATTTGCTACAAGGTGTACATAACAAATTGTTTTTCACTTAACTTTGTGTCGCAAAATGAGTAACATTGACCTGTAGTTATCTCTAACTGTGTAGTGAAACCTTAGTCGCAATTGAAAATGCGCATGATAACTTAATAAAAGGACATGGCATTGCTGCGCAAATACAGCTGATTTCTAATCACTGAAACGACTGTCTCAGAAAACGTCTGCCTGGACGTCAAGCTGAGCCCTCCCGCACTGCACTAAACAGCCGTAATCGTAAACCAGTGAGTTACTCCCTTGGGACTTCTGTGTGGCTGACAGTGTACACATATTATGAGTTGTAAACCATTTGGCCATTTAGGACAAAATTTTAAATACTAAACGAGTCACCTACTGCAAACAATTATTTAAAATTTCAGCACATTAGAGCTCGTATGTGTGGCCTAAGACTAAAATCGATATTTAAGGGGTGAAAAATTGGTAAATCCAATAAAAAGTTCAAATTTTCAAACTATTTCTTTAGAATACCTTACATTCCACAAACCAAGAAAGCTTGAAACTCCTTGATTATATACTTTAGTCAGTACAGCCATTAAAAAAACAGTTTGGGGGCCTGTGGGTGAACCGCTGAGTCATCGGGATCAAACTTCGGGCCCGGGAAGATCAAATTCAGATTAATAACTAACATCTGTTCAATTTTAATAAATTTTGAGCACTTTTTCTTGACCAAACAAGCGTTACAAACTAGCATTAGACAAAAAATAGAAAACAATATGGACAAAAACAATATGTCCCCTTCAGGATTGAGGACCCATAATTATCTAATGCTGGAATGAGGACCCATAATTTGCATTAAGAATTTGTTTTGTTTTTGCAACAACATTTTACTGAAATATTGGTAAAAAGATAAACCAAACAAACAATATAATTCAGAAAAAATCTGTTTTCTTGGTCATGAAATTATGTTCTGTAACTTAACATGCAAACATTTGGAATAAGAATTGTTAAATTTTGAATAAACAAAAAAGTACATTTAGCTAGCACAAAATGCTTTAACAGAAAGTGCAGCATAAAAGTCAAAATAATTTTTTACCTGAAACAATGATCTTCAAAAAATCTTTATGTTCGCATTTCAACACATATATTCTTTTAAGCTGCGCTAATATAAGCACAAATAGGATTGCACATGCATACTTCTGAAAAATGACGATTTAAAAACTTAAGTTTATGCACAAAAGTATTGTTAAGTCAGCATGACACAATCACATGTTTTGATGTTACTTTATTAAACAGACGTTTGGTTAAGTCTGAAGTCATTCACTGTTTGTTTAAGATTTATACATTTATACATATATATTTCACCTAAGTAATAGGTACCTATTTCCATTGCTTACACTGTGTTTCCCATGACCCACAGTTTATAACAATTTAAAAGTTTAGGATGTAATAAAGCAAATTGAAAATACTAAAAAGTACCATCTACAGCAGTGGTCTTCAACCTGTGGGTCGCGACCCCAAGTGGGGTCAGCTAAACTTTTTCGGGGGTCGCTATATTTTCAATTTATTGGCGTTTAAATTATCAAAAAATGATGTTTTTGTTCTAGTTCGCAAACCATGGTCATGTTTTGCAGTACAGCTTGGTAGTTCATGTTACAATCTAAGCATTGTGATGCAATAATCTATATAAAACACAAGTTGTCCTACCCAGTGTTACGCGATAGAGTTCCATGAATGACATATTGTGTCCAAAGTAATACAACGGGCACAGTAAAAATACATAAATTTACTGATTTCTGCAAACTGGTGAGCTTTAACGCAAATTAGATTGGCCAAATTAAATGAAACTTTTGGCTTCTAACATTTGAACGTAATAATGCGCACTGAATGGTAACGGTAATATTCAAAGTCTACTTAAAAATTAGGTGGGCATATTTACATGAAAATAGTTTTTGATTCGGCATTACTTGAAACATTTTTCTCTCTATCGGAAAAAATGGAGTCGCATGTAAATTGAAGACCACTGATCTACAGCATCACATTGTTATAAAAGTTTTCCATCAAAACCTCGTGTTGTTCTATAGATTGCCAACCTGAATATGATGCATGAAGCTGAAACAGTTTTTTCCCCAGCAAGCATTTAGTGACTGAGGTAGCTGGCTCCGCATAGCTGGTATCAAACATGTGAAATCATTGAAGGGACAAATTGCTCCTGATACATTGCAACAGAAGCGCATAGACCAAAAAATCTCAACACTGAATCAGTTTTTTTCCCCACATGAGTGTGACATTTAAGCCACATGAGTGTGACATTTTAAAATGCACAAATTTGACTTACAATTTTAGGATATTTCTCTCATTACTAGCACTCTAGAAATCATCGAGCTTGCTTTCCGTTTTTCTACCTTTATCCTGATACTTAAGTGTTAAACTTAATGATTTGACCCAGACCAATCTTCGCTACTTACTCGCCTTTGAGCTTCGACCTGTTAAACAAGCACAACAATCATTTTGCAATGAGCAAAGCCGCCTTAAGGGGGAGCCCCGGATATACAACTTTTTTTAGAATCGGCTTAGCTCAGTCAATAGTTTACCCATCCGGCACATGGTATTGAGTACCGGTCCTACCGGATATTCGCATCGTTGATGCTCGATGGTCGAACAAAAATGCATAAAATTACATAACAGTTCAAACAAACTTTCATTTGGTATGAATTATTTTGTGACGTCATGATAACCCGCGGCCCCCATTTTAAATTAAGTTGCCGCAACAACTTTCGCTGCAGTGTTATTTACAAGCTTACGTGTTCGTGTTGGTCCTCCTATATTGGTGAGACGCAACGAAATTTAGTCACTCGAATAAAAGAACACCAAACCAACGAAAAATCGGGAGTATGCAGGCACATTCAAACTAACCCCATGTACAGGGTCAACTTTGCCGAACCTGAAATATTGGACGCAACATCTGATCGGATTCGTTTATTAATTTTAGAGTAAGCCCCTAGCTTCAAATCCAACAACATGCACCGGAGCTGAACGTTGACACAACTTCGGGGGGGGGGAGATGATCACTGTTTTACCGTTATCTCCTCTTTTGTCTGCAACTTTTAATAAAAATCAAATTGCCAAGAATGTAGAATGAAACGTACTCATTTTATTAAACAGACGTTTCGACAAAAGCAGTTGTCATTGTCAGTGAAAATATAATATACAAGCAGAAACAAGTGCGTTTATACACAAGGAAAAAGTAAGGAGAAAAACGTAGGCTACCTTTGAAATGACTTAGCTATTAGCCCTACTTTTTTTGATTTTTGAATTAACCGAGCTATTACGACGTATTATTTTTTAGTATAAAACTCGTAGCGAGGGACACTACATCAAACGTCTCATAATACACACATAATTAAAGTTGGTTGACAAAAATACAAAGGGATTACAAAGAAAGTCACACAACATTTTAGTTCCATCCTCTGTTTGACCAAAAAACTACTGGTGGACATTTTAACTTACTTCTCGATTAAAAGTTACCACACCAATAGGGAAATAAACCACTTTATTTTGTTGCCACTTGGGTTAGTTCATTCACAAACATTATGACACTCAGTTACAGAAAATAGTATGATGTACATACCAAATAAACAATAATACAACCACTGAATACAGAGGTAGGATGGAGCAAATTTTCACAATGCACAGTTATAAACAACTATGTTTCATCAATGACCATGGAGCCAATACAAAAGTAGTAGTTTTGAGGCGTTGAGAGGAAAACCATAGAGTCACTTTCAGAAAGTGCATCTGGTGTCTAAATTTAACAAAAGGCATGATATAATTCGTTTTATATCAGCTGGATTTAGAAAAGTTTTATATCAGCTGGATTTAGAAAAGATTCCAGTCACATCCAGTTTGGCTTATAAAATAAGCTGTTTTATTGCTATACAAACACTGTTAATTAACAACTAGAAGGGTGGCTTAGCACATTTTACTACAGCATATACCCTACAACCTATTTTGCAACTGTAATATATTCCCTATGCTTATTATATACTGGGTCCCATATTAGCCAACATCTTTTATAACCTTGATTTGTGCAGGCAGAAACTCATGGGTCCCCAATACCGCAAAGTTGTAAACAGATAACCATAAGAAAGGGTGTCACAAAGTCAAACACAGTGTGTTCCCTAAATAAACAAGTTATGTTAAGTACAAACTGTCCTAATCTAACACAATTCAGACATTTTTTTTGTTGGCCTAAATAGCGTGAAGCACTGACATCTCAAATGGCATATT
>QLIY01001312.1:24758-43264 GCA_003260075.1 Phallusia mammillata | reverse complement strand
TGTGATATAACTGTGCAGTTTCTATCATATTTTATGTGATATAACTGTTCAGTTTATATGATATTGATGTTATATAACTGTGCAGTTTATATGATATTTATGTAATATAACTGTGCAGTTTATATGATATTTTATGTGATATAACTGTGCAGTTTGTATGATATTTTATGTGATATAACTGTGCAGTTTATATGATATTTTATGTTATATAACTGTGCAGGTTATATGATATTTAATGTGATATAACTGTGCAGTTTATATGATATTTTATGTTATATATCTGTGCAGTTTATATGATATTGATGTGATATAACTGTGCAGTTTATATGATGTTTATGTGATATAACTGTGCAGTTTATATGATGTTATATGTGATATAACTGTGCAGTTTATATGATATTATATGTGATAACTGTGCAGTTTATATGGTATTATATGTGATATAACTGTGCAGTTTATATGATATTTTATATGATATCACTGTGCAGTTTGTATGATATTTTATGGGATATAACTGTGCACTTTATATGATATTTCCCCCCCCCCCTGTTCAGTTTATATGATATTTTATGTGATATAACTGTTCAGTTTATAGGATATTTTATGTGACATATCTGTTTAGTTTATATGATATTTTATGTGTTATAACTTCCCCCCCCCCCCCCCCCCCCCCCCCCCCCCCCTAACTGTGCAGTTTATATGATGTTATATGTGATATAACTGTGCAGTTTGTATGGTATTATTTGTGATATAACTGTGCAGGTCATATGATGTTTTATGTGATATAACTGTGCAGTTTATATGATATTTTATGTGATACAACTGTGCAGTTTATATGATATTTATGTGATATAACTGTGCAGTTTATATGATATTGTATGTGATATAACTGTGCAGTTTATATGATATTATATGTGATATAACTGTGCAGTTTATATGATGTTATATGTGATATAACTGTGCAGTTTATATGATATTATTTGTGATATAACTGTGCAGTTTATATGATATTTTATGTGATATCTGTGTAGTTTATATGATATTATATGTGATATAACTGTGCAGTTCATATGATATTATACGTGATCCCCCCCCCCCCCCCCCCCCCCCCCCCCCCCCCCCCCCCCCCCCCCCCCCCCCCCCCCCCCCCCCCCCCCCCCCCCCCCCCCCCCCCCCTTTATGTGATATAACTGTGCAGTTTATATGATATTTTATGTGATATATTTGTGCAGTTTATATGATATTATATGTGATATATCTGTGCAGTTTATATGCTATTTTATGTGATATAACTGTGCAGTTTATATGATACTTTGTGTGATATATCAATGCTGTTTATATGATACCTGTCCCCCCCCCCTATTTTATTAGATATATCTGTTCAGCTTATATGATATTTTATGTGATACAACTGTGCAGTTTATATGATATTTGATGTGATATATCTGTGCAGTTTATATGATACTTTGTGTGATATATCTGTGCTGTTTATATGATACCTGAGATAAGGAAGGAACCAACATCATGGATGAATCAGTTACACTGGTAGCTACTGGTGGTTTGGGTTGAAACTGGACATCTGACACACTTGATATTGATGTGTTTGTGGAGCTTTCTGGCACTGATAATAAAGTGGGGTCATTAGGGTCATCTGGAAAATCATTTTCCAGGTTAAAGGCATCTATAAATGGAGTCATAATTTACAAACGAGAAAAAAAAACTTTATTAAATCTCCTGCAGAGTAGAGAAGCTGTTTAATATGCATAAAAGTCCTAAACAAGCTGTTAACAATGTGTTGGGTACAGTTTTCCATCTGTCCCCTTTATGAGTTGGCATACATGGGCCAAAAAAGTTTAGCAGTGAAGAATAAACCAAAATATGTTTTGCAACAAATTTCTTCAATAGAATGCAAATTACAAAATTTATTTTGTTTTAGTATCACCAAGAATATTTCCTGGAGCAGATTTTTGTTATATCTCTGTCGACTGAATACCACCAGCACTTTCCTAACATTGTTTAGGTAATCCCCCCAAAAACATTAATTGCTATGAAACAAAGGTGGAAGGATTAACAAACCTGATGTCTTTTGTCTCTTCTTGGGAGGTGATCTATCTGACATTGTGGATGCTTCTAGCATACAAACAGAGTATTTATCCATTGCCCAAGTAAATATGCAAAATGTGTCTAACAAATCCCCCCCCCCGGGAGGTGATCTATCTGACATTGTGGATGCTTCTAGCATACAAACAGAATATTTATCCATTGCCCAAGTAAATATGCAAAATGTGTCTAACAAAATTGCAACAGATATCAGTTGTTAGCCCAAAAATAGTGCAGATACATATAATCACAAAAAGGTGGATTTTCGTAAAACATATACAATCTGATGTATGCGTTACCTTGTACTTCCAAATTGTCTTTCTTTGTTTCTTTCTAAAACAAGAATTAATAAACAATAACTTTTGTGCAAAAAAAGCTTTTGTTTAAGCAGCATGTTGAAGATTTAAAATTAAGTTTGCATAGAATAGTTAAAAAAGTGGTGTTAAACACTGTAGGATGTTATTGTATGCAACTATTGGCATTGATTTTTTTTTATTTCATCACACTATTATTAAATTACACTTCTATGATGACACTCTTGTTAATCCGTCATCCTGTGTCCCCCCCCCCAGCATGTTGAAGATTTAAAATTAAGTTTGCATAGTATAGTTAAAAAAGTGGTTTCAACACTGTAGGATGTTATTGTATGCAACTATTGGCATTGATTTTTTTAATTTCATCAATTTATTATTAAATTACACTTCTATGATGACACTCTTCTTAATCCGTCATACTGTGCGCTATAACTATCCTAGCCTTTTGGCATTGATTTACTTAACTTTATAGATTCAGCGTGGTGAAGATACCAGGTTTCATTCTCTGAATCCAAGTAAATATTATTTTATTTTTTAATAAAGAAATGTATGTGTTGTTTGGTTGTCTGACCCTCAGCATTATCATAACTGTAAGTTATGGCCTGTTGCGATAAACAGTTGCATGACCCTGCTCTAGAAGGTATTTTGTTGATTTATCAAACTGTTTATGTATTTTTGATTGATTTACATACACCCAACTGAAAATCAGGAGAAAATAAAACCCATTCAATTTTGTGACTTTGTTTGCTCTTAAAAAAAGTCTCATTGGGCAACTAGCACAGCTAAAAATAAATAAGTTTTGACCTAACGATAAGTTTGTTGTGATACACTGTATTCCTCCAATGCTTATAAACACACTAGCTACAAAATAATTTCTTGTCATAGAATGGTGTGAGGGAATTTCATATTTAGTCTTCGCTAACAAAACCAAAATAATTCAATGTTGTGCAGAATAAATAGATAGATTTTTGTGCAGAAAAAATCTCCTAACCTTGTTTTGATCATCACTAGTTTGAACGCCAACTTTTGTGGTATTCCGCTCCATCAGATGCAAATGACAAGTTTGGCAGATCAAGGTTTCCCCAGATCTGCTGATTTGTAATAAAAAAGTTTTTAAACTAGGCAGTTTAAAACAACAGACAGAAAATACATGAAGCTAAACACAAAAACAACAGTTTTAAGAATGTCTTTCTCACAAATTCGTAATTCCAAAACCTCAAAGTGCAAAACAATTACTGAAAATTTCTGTTGTGGAAGACGTACAACTGGTTCACAACCACACTGCATTATAATGGTTTCTCGGGTTGTTAGCTAGCCTATGTTACCAAAGGCACATAGTCAAACCGTACACGTTTTAGGACTTGTATATTTCTTCGCACGTTGCATAACCAAGTTCAAACAACAAACGAAGGATAAATGCTTGAAACTGTCAAAGCATGACATACTTTTATTTTTCATTAATCTTTATTTGAATTTTTGCATTAGGTGTAAACAGTAATGGTAATTATTTCTGTTGCTGCAAATGTTTTGTTTGAACACAACAGTTGGAGTTTTGTTTATATCAGATTCTGTTTTTATAATGTATTCTGTTTTAATTAACTTATGCGCAAGTTGATGAAAAACCCAAGTTGTTGAGTTGAGCACAATTGCGCTAAAATATTCACGAGGCCGGGAATAACTGCGCAACGTTAATAAGCGCGACAAATATGACGGTACAATTGGTGAAGGGATGGAAGACGCGCTGCAGCTACACCGTTATTATAAGCAAAATATAGGTGGAACAAAAATAACCCCCCCCCCCCCCCCCCCCCCCCCCCCCCCCCCCCCCCCCCCCCCCCCCCCCCCCCCCCCCCCCCCCCCCCCCCCCTATGTAGTAGCACGATTAATGACAGATCTGCAAATTAGATTAACTTTCCTCATAGGCTGCCAAACTATAACAATCCCCCCCCCCTTAGTGGCTCACTCGAATTGAATAGATTATGTTCGATTTATTTCACAACATGTCATTTGTGTCTAGATAACAAGGATTTGTTTTTACTGTTAATGGTGGCATCGTAATCTAAAAATATGAAAATTGGAACTTGTATAGCCTAGTCATGAACGCAAAACAGACACAGCCAAGAGTATTTTTAATGTTTAAAGTAGATGACAAGTGCAAGCCGTCCATCTACAGTTTCCCCCCCCCCTAATGGTGGCATCGTAATCTAAAAATATGAAAATTGGAACTTGTATAGTCATGAACGCAAAACAAACACTGCCAAGAGTATTTTTAATGTTTAAAGTAGATGACAAGTGCAAGCTGCCCATCTATAGTTCACAATTCAATTACTGTTCTGGTTTTGCACATATTCCGGTGTACAGCTCACTCAACTCTTTTTTTAATTTATTTTTCACGGGGTTCGAACCCAGGACACTCCCGGGGACGAATCCCGATCAGTTTTTTTTTATTCTGTATATGGGTCAGGCGCGCTGGACACGGGGTTCGAACCCAGGACACTCCCGGGGACGAATCCCGATCAAGGTTGTTTTTTATGTCTGTATGTGGGTCAGGCGCGCCAGACCATTCGACCAAGTTCCTGCCCCAGCTCACTCAACTCCCAGAGTTTTTGACAAGCGTTGTCGTCTTGCGCCACCTCGTGTACACTCGGATCCTCTTGACAGATTCAACTTTTTTTTTGCTTGCGAAACCATTTACTTTCTTCGTTGTTGACCACGTGATTGGCAAACTCGCGGACTGACTGAAAAGAACTCAGGTCCAACGTCTTTAAAACGATATTGGATTCTCTACACCAGCGACAATTTCCATGCGGGCAGCCTCGCCTCGAATCAGTGAGCGACAAGCCAAAATGACCAGGGCGTTTCGTTTCGCGAATTCCGCAGCAAGAGCCTTTCCCAGTCCTGTAAAATAACATAAGTTTAAATGACATCTGTGCATTCAGGCTGCAAGTTAGTTTTAAACAGGACTCGAAAAAAATACCTATTTAGCAAACATTAAATCAATAAAAACAATTTTCAACGTTTCTCTGTGTGTGACAATCCGTTGATAAAATAGTGGGAGCTGATAGCAGTTGCAAGACAACCTGTTTTTTTTTTCAAGTTGTTCCTCTATTATGCTTCATTAACCCTACACACAAAATCAATTTAAAAATGTGCTTTTCTGATGTACGAAGCATGATTGTCTGCTTTAATACAAAGCTACAATCAGTTTAAAAAGCAAACAATTTTAATACATTATGCCTGCCAGCAACAGCTTGTTGATTCATGTATTCAATCTTAAAAATCTATGTCATAGTCACAAAAAAGGCTTCTAAAGATCAAGTTTCAAAATCTCCAACACTTCCAGTTTAACATAATAAGTTGTTTCGCGCCCAATGGAAATATTTTATTGAGCTTCTGGAGTTACCTTAGATTAGGGTTGTCATTTTTTATGATATACAATCCCTGACACAATTTATCTCAGCTGCGTTAGCCCAGTGGTTCTCAAACTTTTTCGTTATGTTCTCTAAACGGTCTCTTTGCCATTATTTCGAGGGCTTGTGGTCCTTAAGCCTGAAGGTGTTTTTCAGAAAAAGGAAAATTGATTGCAGCATTTTAGCTGGTAAAATAAAATTCTGCATTACAATGATCCAAATCTGACATTACAGACCAGACAAAAAACATTACCATTGTGAGCGAACAATTGCATTTTTGTTAGTTGGCATGCAATAAAGCCTATTATTTGGCAATGAAGACAATCGATTCTCAATTTTACTTTGATTTAAACTTCCCCCCCCCCCCCCCCCCCCCCCCCCCCCCCCCCCCCCCCCCCCCCCCCCCCCCCCCCCCCCCCCCCCCCCCCCCCCCCCCCCGCTTTTTGCGGTCCCCGCAAAATTACCTCACGGAGCCCTAAAGGACCGAGGACCCCAGTTTGAGAACTGTTGGGTTAACCTTTTTTGCGATCCAATTACTTATATTTCGTGAATAATTTAGAATATTCGGAAGTCACACGGACGGCGACACGAGAAAACGTTAGGTACGATACTCTGATCCTTGTTAATTAACTTTCAGCGTAGGTTTCTGTTTAGTTAAGTTTATTAGGCTAAGCTTACTACTCTCACTATCCTTGAAACAATAAGCACATATATCACGCGTCGCCAACCTTTGCCACTCTAAAAACTATTCGGACTAATTTCAAATTGTCACAGAAAAAACACACACTGGGAGCCGGCCTTTTTAAATTTGAAATAAAATACCACTGTAAAAACGTTTTTATATGTCACGACATTCCACTTTTTGTTGTTAGTTAATTCCTTGCATATTAGGTACACAGTTAAGCAAGTGAAACTTCCCACGTAGCATCGAGCGCTGTGTTTTTTTGAGACGGGGATTTTTATTTCTGTATTTAACGCGTATTGCCAGACAACTAGTAACAAACAGGTATTGTTACGCGCGCGCACACACTGCAAAACGAAACAGTAACCTTGTGAGTTAAGCTGCGCGCCGCCAGTTTACCTCTTTGCGTTTCATGGTATAGACGCGTTTGTAGCTAACTAGTAGAAATTTTCTCCGTTAGTACATTAATTTCATAGTATATCTATATTTTTTCTTAAATTCCTGACCTTTATGTACATTTTAACATTTATCCCTGACGCAGATTTGAACACAAAATTCCCTGACTTGTCAGAGAAAATCCTGATGTAGGGGAACCCTACCTTAGATGCAAGATAGCTGTAGAATTTGCATGCACCATTATACTCTCCATATAATGTGCTAGCATTCATCCTGCAATAAATTAAACCAATTTTAGCACAAAACAATTGTTCAAAAATTTGATAAAGGTGGCCTAAGAGTTATTGCACAGTTTTAGTTCATAAGGCCATAGGTTCTAATCCTGTTTTAGCCATTTGGGTTTTACTGATCAAACAACATGATCAGCATGGCTCAGGAAAAAAATTATTTCAATTCTGAAAGAAATTAATTTTAATTTTGTCTGGTTTGACTTGGCAGGACTTGAAAAACCACCCAAACGTGCCCAAAGCTAAGTAGTTGGTTTCTGTTGGACAAAACAAACGAACGACACTTACCAATATCAACTTACTATGGGTTTGTAGCAAAATTATACCAATATCAAAAATATGATAGCCAAGTGAAGGCTTAGGTACAAAACCATGAAAACCACTGAATTTAACAAACTAATAGGTTGTAAGTCTTTTTCTTAGGTTTAAAACATATGAATCAACTATATCAGGGGTGTCAAACTCGTGNACAGTTTGCGACACCCTTGCAAAACTAGATCAATTTTATGAACCCTGACAAAGTTATTAATGTTTTATTTATGTACTTGTAGCATGTTTTGTGTGGAATCAGTCGTAGATTGAACCATAATTACTGGTGTCCCCTGAACCAAAACATTGTTGTTGTGCGGAAATGTTGTCAAGGTCTGGATACGAACAAGTACTCCAACCTGCTTCGGACGGGGGGGGGGAACTATATAACACAATGATTACAAGCCTGAAGAGAAGTGACTTGTATCGGTCTTATCGATGATTTTTGAGCAACATTCGTATTTTAAAGGTTCTTTTAGTGTGGCTCCACAGTTTAAACAAAGTATTCGTTTTTCACTAACTAACTGCAAAAAAAACTGTTGTACTCACCATAAAGAAAAATGCACATGCCATGAAATATGTTACATTGTATGGTTCAATAGATTGTGTTAACGTGGCACACCAAACAATTAAACTAAATCCCTGTGGAATCACATAGTTTAAAAAATTGCACAAACGAAGCATGTACATGGGTGTATATAAAACCCTGACAAAGTTATTAATGTTTTATTTATGTACTTGTAGCATGTTTTGTGTGGAATCAGTCGTAGATTGAACCATAATTACTGGTGTCCCCTGAACCAAAACATTGTTGTTGTGTGGAGATGTTGTCAAGGTCTGGATACGAACAAGTACTCCAACCTGCTTCGGACTTTGTGTGACAAACTGATTTCCATTTTCAGCAACAGAAATAAGTTGATGTTGGCATGTTTCGTAGATGGTAGTCGAACTAAACAGACATTTAACAAATTTGCGAACTAAACAGAGCAAATACAAGTTTAACAAATTTGTGACCGGATTTAAAACGTCTACAGCAAAATTATCACGCAGTACGAAGCAAAAGCGTTTACTTAATATTTTTGGTGAATTCCCAGGCTGTTGGTTCATCGTGAAGGGGAGTGACCCGGATTACATAAACTCAAAACATTTTCGGAATATTGGCAACAACATCGTTTGCAGGGCCAGGTCGAAACAGTTTACAGAAGCATTGCAAAGCCACAAAAACGCATCTTAAACCTCGTTACGCTTTTTTTCTTACTTGCTAACTTGCTTGAGAATCAGCTGGATAAGTACGGCGTGTCTCGTGTCTCGTTGGTATTTGCGTCTCGAGGTATTTGCGTCTCGAGGTATATTCGAAGAATAACAGACAAATACAGTTTGGTGAACAATATCCCTGTGTAAAAGTTTTTGGACAAGAAACTTTTCTCAGATGAAACAGTTTACCGAAGGCAGTCCAGTGTAGCAATATGTATTTTATGTGTTTTCTGTAATTTATTTTGGCGACATTTCAGACACGTCAAGGCATTTGTGTCTTGTCTTTGAAGCCTAGTAAATACACGATTGCCTTGACGTGTCAGATGTGTCGCTAAAATAAAAATACACAAAATATAAAACACACATTGCTACACTGCCTAGGATGTTGCGTTTTCTAATACCACACGCACTAGCACTTACGCAGTTATTTCTATTGTTTCGGAGCGACACTACCTTTGCCCAGTAGCGGGATTTAAATTTTTTCGTCAGCTGGTCCATCACAAAAGTAATATTTTTCAGCCGGTTCTGTTACAAAAAGTCATATTTTCATTGACAGTAACCAGTAATGCTAACCGGTTCGCTGATCTTATAAAATGTCAATTGACAGTAACCAGTAATGCTAACTGGTTCGCTGATCTCATAAAATTTCGTTAGGCGGATAGAACCGGTGCGAACCGACTGAATCCCATCACTGCCTTCGATACAATACCACGATGTCGCTTCACCAAGAAAAGACTTACTTATTATCTTACTCCAGAATACTTACGTTAGACTAGACGAAGTTATCGCCAACGGTATATCTGTACGTTTGTTCTCGTCGTTTATATATGTGTTTAATAAACCTTGTTTTACGTTCTAGTTGTTTGCAACACTGTAGCAAAAAAAGATATTCGCCCAGAATATTACGAAGTACGTTTTTGTTTGGCATTCCTGAAATACCTTACAAAAGTTATAAGATTGACAACACTGATAAGGGTCTGGTGTACTTTCTTGACCAAACTCAATAACTTCCGAACCCTATGACGCAACCTTACGATATTGATATATAAGGGGGGGGGGGGGGGGGGGGGGGGGGGGGGGGGGGGGGGGGGGGGGGGGGGGGGGGGGGGGGATATCTAAAATTTACAGGATCCCTTGATGCATTATTAATAACGGTTGGTGTACCAAGTGTACCAGGTAAAGGAGCATTAAGCAATATTAATGTGAGCCAAGTAATGTTGGATTCTGTCTATGTTAGGTGCACCGTATTGGTAGAAAAAAAAACTAAATTTTCTAACCCCTTTCATTCATTTTCAAGTCTTAGCAATCAAGTTGTGATTAAAGAAAACAATAATAATTCTATTATTGGTAATTAACATGAACAGGACTGAATTGGATAACTATGATGACGGCAATTACAGGAAATTTATAAACTTGGCAGGTTTTGCAGTTTTTGGTAAAATTTGGGGAATAATATTCTGCTCGACAACTTGATTTATAAAACTTGTTTTCATAAACATAATCTAACGCTTGTTCCTGTTTTATTGGAACAAACATAGCTGATAAAAAAACGACAAAAACAACACAATTGTCGAAATAATAACATTGCTTCGAGGTTACTTTCATCGTCGCTGTGGGAATCATGAAAAAAATATTCAATGTCGGAAAATCCAACGTCATCTCACAATCCAACAATAGTTGAAACCTAAAACAAAACAAAATTCTGAAACGTTTTTACAAAAAATCCAGGTTTGATTTAACGCCTGACTGAGTCGGCTAACTTAACGTCGGGGGCACAAACATTTTTTGAACTGACTGCTTCAACGATGTCTAAAGGCTCAGAATTTTAAGTTTATAAAACGCAGAGGGGTTTGCTTTCGTCTGGATCGGTTAGAAAATGCCCTACTGTGTTAATTGTAATCTAAAAGCAACTGACTTTTGTGAATTTTCTGTCATAGAAGACCTGACTTTCGTAAATTGTCAGTAGTTAAGGCCTGACTTTCGTAATTGTTCGTTGTTGAAAGTTGTTTCAAAGTGTTGTAGATGAGTTCACTTCCGTTAACAGCAAGGGTTTGATTTTGAAAATCCATCAGAAGTGCGTTTGGGTTTAATCATTTTTCGGTTTTAAGGCCATAACGCATGAAGTTTTTTTCATAGGCTATACCCGTTTTTCATTATTAGTAATATGTTGTGCAATTAAATAAATATGAAGACGGTAAACGATATGCTAAAACATAATAAGTCAGGCCGTTCTTAAATCAAGATTTACGAAAGTCATGCCGTCCTTTGTGCAGTCTGGTCTTTTTCAGGCAACAATAAAAAAGTCCATTACGATCGACAAATCACAAATTTCTTTTTATTAGCAATTAACAATTTTAGATACTTTCTCATCAACCATGGTCAAAGCCAAGCCATCTGTTTTTTATAAACTTCAAATGTAGGCTTAACACTCTTCGAAAAAGTCAGCGCGGGCAGTTTAAGAGTATTTTGTGAAACACTGCTACTGAAACCAGTCAAGTATGGTTTTTAGTCGACCCCAAAATTTCGGAATGCAGAGAAGGCTGTTACGTTGTTATTTTTACGTTACTATTTTTTAGAATTATAAAAGTTTCACTTAAACAATTATGACAAACAAGCTTAAGGGAAGCCCGAGTTTTTGAAGTTCTCTGGGAAAAATCTGTTTTCCATCATCAGAAATCCCACAACACCCCAGGCACAGCAACTCCACGTTGTTCAAACAATCTGTGCTTGGCCATTGTGAACCTGTTTTCTCTGTGCTTTATGCCTTGTTGTGGCGGAATAGGAGAGGCATGGAGTGAAGTAAATGGTAAAGCTACGGGGAAAAACTCAACAGTCGACACCTTGAAATGGTAACTGTACAAATGTCATCAAATTTGTTGACAAGTTTTACCTATTTTAGGAGTGAATGGTGGGACTACATGGTAAGACAAATCGCTCGACACCTCAAAATGGTGTATTCTATAAACTGTAAAAATTTCATCCCATTCGCACATTGTTTTAAAAGTTTACCAATTTTAGGAAGCTAGGGGGTGTCTGATAAGGTTTTTACCAAAACTAATATATAACTAAACGACAAAAAACAAATTACACTCCCAATTTTTTTTATCCAAATCGGCCACTGTTTAAAATTTTGCCCACTAGAGGTGACCAGCAGTCGTTAACGCTTCTATGTTGTAAACACAAGTAACATATGTTCTGTTGCCTTTATCGCACGGGTTAACCACTAAAACTTTCCGTTGTGATGCGTGGCATTATAAAAAACGTTTTAGTCTTTGGGGACCAGCAGGGTAACGGCTGGGGCTATCGAGTCACACAACTAGATGATGTCACATCTACATGTCCATATCCACCATCTGTAAAAGTTTCATCAAAATCTAAAGATTTTGTGATAAAAGGTAGTTAATTACAGGATATTGTCATACTTTTACAAAGACAGTAAAAAAGAAATGGGAAAAAAATCAAATCCTTGAGAATTTAGTCTCTAGGATGACTGAGAAACATGCTTGTAAATTTAAAAAACATATCTTTCAGCCTTCTTTGTTGCTAAACGTGTGGACAAACCAGTGTTGGATAAATAAAATAAGGCCAAAAAAGAAACCCCTTCAGGGACCCATAAATGTTGAAGATATACCCCAATTGTGAGGTCCAGGAATGATTGAATCGGTTTCAGCGACTCTAGGTTGAGGTTGCAGTTGATAAGATTCAGACACTTGAGGGGTTGTTTTAATCTCAGAAGGATGCGACCCAAGGTGCAAGCTGCACTAATGGTGATAGAGGTTCCGCTGACATCAAACACTTTAGGTAGAAAATCTACAATAGAATCCTTCTCAGCATCCGAGCATTCTTGTATGTCAGTCAGCAGATCTATATAAATAGTTGCTCTTGGTAAAAATGTTGCATGAGTCAACTAAAGCTTGACATTATCCAATCACAACCACTAGTTACTTCTCCAGTTTTCCCTGTGTAGGAATTCTAAACACAAACAAATTATTACCTGACCCGATTTCCTCTAAAACAAAATTAACAAACACAAACCGTCGTCAAACTTTATCCGGTGAAAATGTGTTTAATTTTGCACCGAATTGTACAGAATATTCAGTTTCGGTTAATCGTTTTTTCCCACGGAAGACAAAAAGTCAGTAATTCATGGCAGGTTGGATACGATGGCCGAGGGACCGCACAGAACAAAACTAATAATGAAACACAACTATCCTGATGTGTAGCACAACTGTTTGCCATCACGTGCAAGTCAGCATTTTCACGAAGAACACGGTTGTTTGATTTACACGATACGTCATCTTAGTTTGCATACTGCACTGATGATGACAACACCGATTGGGAAAACATTGCAGTAAATATATTCCATATTCACAAGGTCTATGGGAGTTGTGTTTCAAAAAACAAGAACATCTTTAGTTAATTCATGAACCAAACGAGAACAACAAGACACATCATTACCAACATATCAATTTGTGTTGCATGTTCAGCACGAGATGTGGTTGACAGTTGCTCTGATGATTGAGGTATTGTTGCTGTTGTAGGTGTTGCAATTGATGTAGTAATTGTTGTTGTTGTTGTTGTTGCAGTTGCTCTAGTGTTTGTAGGAGTTGTAGTCGTTTAGTGGTTGTAAATATTGCTGCTGTAGTGGTTGTAGGTGTTGCTGCTGCTTTAGTGGTTGTTGTTGTTGTAGTTGGGGGGGGGGTAGCTTGTAATTTTTGTTGCGTAGTTGTTGTTGCTGCAGCGGTTGTAGGTTTTGTTGCTGTAGTGGTTGGGGGGGGGGTTGTTGCAGTTGCTGTAGTGGTTGTAGGTGTTGTTGTTGCAGTTGCTCTAGTGTTTGTAGGAGTTGTTGCAGTTGGTGACGTGGTTGTAGGTGTTGCAGTTGTTTTGGTGGATGTAGGTGTTGTAGTCGTTTAGTGGTTGTAAATATTGCTGCTGTAGTGGTTGTTGGTGTTGTTGTTGCAATTTCTGTAATTTCTGAAAAAGTGTTGCAGTGGTTTTGGTGGTTGTTGTTGTTGTAGTTGGTAAAGTGGTTGTAGGTGTTATTGTTGCTGTTGTGGTTGTAGGTGTTGCTGCTGCTTTAGTGGTTGTTGTTGTTGTAGTTGGTAAAGTGGATTTATGTGTTGTTGTTGCTGTTGTGTTTGTAGGTGTTGTTGTTTAGCTTGTAATTTTTGTTGCTGTAGTTGTTGTTGCTGCAGCGGTTGTAGGTTTTGTTGCTGTAGTGGTTGTAAGTTTTGTTGCTGTAGTTGTTGCTTCTATGGTGATTGTTTTTGTTGTCGCAGTGTTTGTAGGTGTTGTTTTTGCCATTATGGTTGTAGGTTTTGCTGTTGTGATTATAAGTGTTGGTGTTGCGGTTGTACTTATTGTTGTTGTAGCGGTTGTAGGTGTTGTTGCTGTAGTGGTTGTAAGTGTTGTTGCTGTAGTGGTTGTAAGTGTTGTTGCTGTAGTGGAGGTGGTTGTTGCTGAAGTTATAGTTGCTAGTGTAGTATCCGGTGTGGAGCTCCTTACTTTGAGTTCAGCCACACTCAGAAAGATACATTCGTCGTTTTGGCAACAAGCAGCCACACAGTTACTGTAAAAAACACGTTTATTTCACTCATTATAGGTATCTACTATAAAAAGTCACGAAATTTACTCAGGTGAAATTGTTGCAGGGGGGGGGGGACACAGTTACTGCAGCCACACAGTTACTGTAAAAAAACACGTTTATTTCACTCATTATAGATATCTACTATAAAAAGTCACGAAATTTACTCAGGTGAAATTGTTGCAGAGCATATTGCAAGTTTCGTATGTCAAACACATGCCGGTTGTTTTTGTGACTGCAAACACAACAACGTTGCAGCAAGAGTTAATTAAGTGTTAAATACTTTGACTTGAGTATTATTGAGCTATACTATGTCCATCTGTTGGTTTATAATCGAATGCCGACTTCCATGTTTTAACTTGCCAACTTTCCTCACCTCCATCAATGATGGTTTCTCTCCTTGCGCAAAATTGATATTCATCACATGTTTTCGTTTCGGTAAGGGTTCCATTTGTTGTTGTTCCTGTCATACAAGTGACCTCATAAACTAATACATCAATAGTCTTGTAGTTGCAGTTTGGTTCATCGTTGCAGCATGCAGACCAACAGTCCCTTAATATATAATTTCCTGTTAATAATCCTGCTACGAATAGGAAGACGTCATTATTCAGCAGTGCATGACATTATAAGCATGCTACAAATATAAAGGGTTATGGTTTGATTTAATCGTTGCCAAACGTGAAGATCATTGCTATTCTTACGTCTATCCAGTAAATCAAGATGGTATATCTTGCCATGGTTGCTTTTTAAACAGACCTTGGTACGATTCTTATCCGTCGATGCCTGAGCCCACAGTGCACAACGTTTTTGACATTTGAGCAAAGTTGCGATTAATCCGTTTTTTTTTTTTGTTTTGAGCCCTCAGGCCAAATGCAACTAATGCTTCTTATATAGCTCGTTTAGCTATTGTTTTCTCAACAATCTGTTTTATTTATTTCTTCACGCTTGTTCGGTTGATTTGGATTTTTAGAAAAAACCCTCACAAACTCAATGACTAGTTTTTCATTATTGTTTAACCCTAAACCCGCTTTGTTCAACATTTAAATGCAATTGCACAACTGCCATTTAAGTGAAGCACCAGTGAGCATTTTAATCAACCGAAAGCCGCTGAAGTAAATACAATAAAGCAGTGGTTCCCAACATTTTCTGACCTTGCGGCACCCTAACAAAGAGATAAACAGTTTGCGACACCCTTGCAAAACTAGATCAATTTTATGAGGTTTCTGTATTTCAAATAACTGTATAAAACAACACAAAATGAGTTGTACAGTACAGCGCGCGTAACTAAATGTATTTGTTCAAAACTCAGTGTGAAATTTGGGCTTGGCTTCTTGCACAAAGTCCATTAATATGGGGGGGGGGGGGGGGGGGGTAATACAGAAAATCCACTCCCACATAGGTATGACGAGGAAAACTGCAACACAAGCACAGTAGCTTTCTTTCCAACGCAAGGATATTCATTTTAAATTTTTACGCAGAACGTGTCGAGGGGCATTTTTGCTTGTGCATAAGCTTAAAATTACCATCGTTATGCTATTCAAACGTTTTATGGAAAGAAACGCAACGAGTCAAAATCTCTTTCACTATGTTTTTTTTCCTGGGAAAGAATCCAAAGGCTTCCTGCGGAGTATCTACTTACCGCCAGCGACTTCCCCACGAAGCGACTCTCCAGAATGGGAATAACTGCGAGACGCGAAACCTTTTAAGGGGTTAAAGTTAAAATAAAGAATGGGTCGCAGTATTGCAATATGGGGGGGGGGGGGGGGGGGGGGGGGGGGGGGGGGGGGGGGGGGGGGGGGGGGGGGGGGGGGGGGGGGGGGGGGGGGGGGGGGGGGTGGGAACCATTGCAATAAAGCTTTCAAAATCAACTTTCTTTAACTTTGTTTCTTCTTTTCAGTTTGACACATTGAAAACATGTCACTCCGCAGTGAACGTTTTTTGTTTTATCTTACTTACTTAACCCGCAGTTTAACTTTTGCAAATTGATACTACGGGACTCCTGCACAAAGTTGAACGCATACGACGACGTCATCCTCGTACGATGCAACAGATATCTTAGAACCATTGTCAAAAGTTTTTTTCTGTCAATCCACATTAAGTAGCAGAGGCAGGATATTCAGCGTAGTTGAATCCAGGTGGATTCGATCCCAGAGCACAAGTCAAACTATTGACTAGTTGAGGTTCCAACAACATGACAGCAACCAACAAGACTACAGCAAGTATTTGGTTCATTGCCGCCGCTTAAAACTTTATTAAAACTCCTAAACATCATAAAAACGCTGTTGAGCTGAATAAAGCCACCTTGAAATAGTAGTATTAGAAACGCAAGAGTGTTTGATTCGTTCATTCAACCCTGCCTATATTAACTTTACTCAACTCAAAACTTCCAGAAGCCATTATTTAAGTTACAGCAACGAACCAAACAAATTAATTTCACAAAAACATATACTCACAGCGGAAAAAGTAAGAACCATAGACAAGCGAGCTTGCCGAACTCCACAACGAAAAATGTACACCAAACATTTTTGTGCAATAACCCGGCGACGTTAAAATTATTCGTATTTAGGCTGCAGCTCAAAGCAGTATATTCCCCCCCCCAATAAAAAAAAATTCGACGCAGGTCAACAAAGGTGTATGTACATAGTGCTCGGTTAACTGCAGCAACTTGAGATAAATGCATAAACCAAGTTAAAAAATAAAAATAAACATATAACCAGAAATAGGAAGAGACCGAAACACGCGAGTATTTAGCCGTTCGGGTAAGCGATTGGTCATTCTGCGGGAAAGCGACAAGCGAATTCCCCCGCGAACCCTAGCGACTCATATAGACTAAAGGAAAGACAAAACAGTTTATATGTTAGATAATTATAGATAAAAAAATGCCTTTACTGTTTGGGCTCTAGCGTTGGCGCTTGCCTTAATCATAATTAATAGTTGGTTTGGTTTTAGTTTGGAGATTCAATACAGGTTTAACGGTTTCTATTCTGTGTCTTCTTTGTAATACTTTTGTTAATTGCTGGTATTTGGTTCATTTGCTGTAGCCTAAAATTATAGTTCCTAAACATTTTAAAAACACTGTTGAAACTGAGTAAAAAGAAAACACTGGAATAGTAGTATTATAAATGCAAACGTGTTTTATTCGTTATTTCAACCTTGCCTATGCTACATTAAGTTTACTCAACGCCAAACTTCCAGAAGCTATTAACCAAGTTACAGCAACGAACCAAACAAATTAATTTCACAAAAACATAGACTCGCAGCGGAAAAAGTAGGAACCATAGACAAGTAAGCTTGCCTAACTCAACGAAAAATCTACAACAGACATTTTTGGGCAATAACCCGGCGATGTTAAAGTTATTAACATTAAGGCTGCAAAGCACTTTTATTGGGGGGGGGGGAAAAAGGTAGAAACCATAGACAAGTAAGCTTGCCTAACTCGACGAAAAAATCTACGACAGCCATTTTTGGGCAATAATCCGGCGATGTTAAAGTTATTAACATTAAGGCTGCAAAGCACTTTTATTTTCCTTGCGGCAAATTACCAAGACTCACCATCGAAGCTTTGCTTAACGCGCCAATAGTGTACAAGCCATTTTACACAGCACACACACGTGTGTACTTTCTCAAAGACAAACTTTTATCAAAAGACGCCAAAATCGAAATGAAAAACAGATCGGAATTTGATGATTTCCCAGGAAAAAAAAAACAAGACAGAAGGCAATTTGTTCTGGTCGCTGCGATTGCTAAACCGAAGTCAAGTTAGCCAAAGCGTCCGGCATATTCTCGCTAAAACAAATCAATTTTTTTTTATAAGTGTATAACTTCTAACAACAAAATGCTTTACTGAAGTTTTCGATGTGTAATAAGCAACTGAGAATTTAAAACACGTACAAATGAGTGCCTGACCTGGTTTGCTTCACAGACACAAACCGTCGTCAAACTTTACCCCAAGAAGATGTGTTAAAATCTGAAACCTTCTGTGCGTCTTCCTTACCAGTGACATTCGACAACACACGACTAATTGTAGTTTGCACTTGATCACATCACGGCAAATACGTACAAGTCAACATTTCCATGGGGAACATGGTTGTCTGAATTACAAAATACATCATCCAAGCAGTGAATGTGAGAATTTATTTCCAATTTAGTTTACAACCTGCACTAATGATG
>QLIY01001312.1:0-12752 GCA_003260075.1 Phallusia mammillata | reverse complement strand
ATAACTGCATTCTCATACTCGTATGTTTCTCGTCGGCTATATATTTTGTTTAATAAACCTTGTTTTACGTTCTAGCTCCGTGTTTCTTAATCTTCTTTCTTACTGGAATCAGATTGTAACAGGGCAATTGCACTAATCAAACGACCATATTGCTCCACACGCAAAATGAAAGATTTTTTTCGTAAAAATGGGGCTTAATAGGGTACTGTTTGTGAATACCGATGATAACAATTTAACGCAAACTCTATTTAACTGCATATTTTATCCGAAACTGTAATATATTATTACTTTAAAACAACAACAAAAGGCTTGGCAAATGTGAGTGTAGTTTGCATAGTGCGTTAATAAAGACAAAACTACACGTGTCAAAAACAACTAAACCAGTGGTTCTTAACCTTTTTGGTGTGGTTTCCCACTAAAGTCAATCACCAAAGAATTTCCCCCTCTGTTATTTTTATAATCATGTTTTGTGCCCTACGTTAACAAAAAATATTCTTTAAATGAAATATTTTTGTGGAGCGCTTTGGTCTGGACCCTAAAGGTATACTGCAATCTTATTTAGTAAATAGTGCTTCTGTGAGAGATTAAACTTTTTGGAATACTGAAGAGTCTGCTCTGCTTGGTCATTTTTTGCATCACAATCAACAAAGGAAAGGCTTTTGTTCACGCACAAGAGCAAAGTCATTGATGGTTTTAGTCTTGTCTGTGATGTAACAAACGGCCTTTGGATCTGTATGTGTCTTGTAAACCTTGGTTAAATCAATTTTACATGTTGTTGCAGAATTTTTTTAGTAAAGTAACTTTCAACGGTTAATTCAAAGCCGGATTCGACCATCGAGCCCGAGTTTGCTCTTTTCAAGCTTACATAATTTCCCTCCGAAAACATTAAATTTCCCACCGGTTAAGAACCACTGAACTAAACAAGAAAAATTGACACATTATCTCGTTTAGAAAGACATCAGAAACAGATGGCAAGAAACCACTAAAGCTGTAAGGGGTTGTAGCTTTATTAAAAAAATAATTCGTTTCTTGACCAACAACTTTTGCAGCTATCACAAAGTGCGCTTAAAACAGCAAAAAAGTTTCACAGACAGTAGCCTATTGCATAGAAGAAAAACAGTCTAAGAAGTATTTGATCAGTTACATTAGGTTAATGTGAAGAATTTTATACAGCAAACATATTATTGCATGCGTATTGAGACAATAAAGTCAAAACACATGTTAATAAAAAGAAAAAGTAACAGACTGTATAAACTTCACAGCAACCTTTGTGCATAGTAGTTATGTACAATATATCAACACAGTGACCGATATTTCAAGAATTCACCATCAACAAGAAACCAAAAGCACCCCACAAAGCTACAAGAGTAATAGAATATTGACATGCCACTATAACACTTAAGAATAAAGTGCAACGGTTGCATTGTGTGCCATCTGATAGTTTTTTAAAAAAAACTTCTAGTTTATGCTGGAACTACAGTTAAAGAATGCCCAGATCGATATAATTTATCATATTAAACTAGAAATGTGGCTTATACCTATATATATTTTTTTATTTTTGTCTTATTTAACGTTTTAGATTATACACCTTTTGAACTACTAACGTGCATGTTTTTGCAAACACACACGTGATTATGCAAATTGGTTACGGTACAAAAATATAGCGGTTATTTTTAGATTCCAAAGGACAAATTAAAAGAAAACATCGACACAAATTTAATAACTGGCAAAATGACAATGGTGTTTAACAGCCTTTTGACATGGTGTTTTGTTTACCTACAGTAAATCCTCGTCGTTCGGCGACTGTTAAATGACCACTTAACGAATTGAGGTTTTAAGAGAAGTACAGTTTACCTTTAACCATTATGTTGCTTTGCAAAACATAAGAAACTACAGTATCACTTAACGAGTTTATCACTCGTTAAAACCACAAGGTATGAAATCTTGTACCAAAATGCTTAAAGGCATTGCGGTGCAAAAACTCATACATGGCGTAAAGCATAGGACCTTCTGCTCTACATTAAACCGGGGGGGGGGGGGGGGGGGGGGGGGGGGGGGGGGGGGGGGGGGGGGGGGGGGGGGGGGGGGGGGGGGGGGGGGGGGGGGGGGGGGGGGGGGGGGGTTGGGACGTCTGCGGTAGTGTTTCAAGGTCTATTAAATACATGTTTGGGGCAAATGGTTGACCACTGGGCCCAATCGGCTAAAATTTAAAACAATGAACCTCCTATAAACAGCTGTTAACAACTTCAGTACATCAGATTAGCAATACTCATGACATAATATTGGTTCAAAAATCACTGAAGAAAAATCCAGTTTGAAGGTATTGTTATTGTGTGTCTGAAGAAATCTGGCTTCTGTAAAATCAACAACATTAACTTAAAATGTAGTTAGTTAAATTTACCAACATCTTTTCATACAAATCTGATGCTGCTAATCAGTAGTAATGTTCATAACGTGTTAAAGTGGTTCCAAATTCCAAGAGTTCCTTCAAGGATCAGCTTGGGCTTCTGAATATTCAACAACAAAAAGTTTATATTAATTATCATTTTTTTAAAATCTTTATTGCAAAATTTTGACCTCATATGAAACAGTAAACAACAAAATATGCTTCACTTACTGGATCTGGAAGTTGTTCCAACTTGGTTTTAAAGTCAGATGATATTAAACCATCAATTATTATCAGTTTATCTTGTATGTTTGAGGCACGTTGAAGCAACAGCTTCTCTGTTTCTTGTTCGACATAAAAACATGAGCCAATGGTAAGACTTTTGATCTAAAATACAAATATCTGGATGATTAATTTGATTCAACCAACCCTTTTGGCACTTTTGAAACCTTTGGTGACACTTAAATGTATTGGTCTGGATGTTGTTGAAAAAAAATGCATAGGCTGTCATGATTTTTATGACTGATTTTACAGGAAACCTTTTATGTGCCCACATGCAATGAGACAAATAAAAACTTCACTTATATTGTGCAAACATTAGAATGAAAGGCTAACTAAAAATGTTACACCATGGTAACAATCCTTACAGTAACCATTGTCACATTTTTAATGGTAATATTTCAGTCTGATATATTATACTTGACAATACATTAGAGTCTGCTGGGAATTTGGTTTGTATGCTGAGGCATAGGAAGAAATATTTTTTGAAGTACAATATAACCTTCATTTGTACTAATATTTAAGGTTAAAAACACATTTGTGGCATGTATTGAGCATCAGTGTAGGGGTTGCTCAGTTGCACGCATTGATTATGGCTTTGTATGGCTTATCCATACAGACTTATACATCATAAATATTTGCAAATCAGCCTTTCTAAGCACAAAAAAAATAAAAGTTTTGAACTTAATACCTTTTTTTGTATTGACGTGAAAACTTCTTGTAATGCAAAGTCATCAACATAGGGGGGGGGGGCTGGGAATTTGGTTTGTATGCTGAGGCATAGGAAGAAATATTTTTTGAAGTACAATATAACCTTCATTTGTACTAATATTTAAGGTTAAAAACACATTTGTGGCATGTATTGAGCATCAGTGTAGGGGTTGCTCAGTTGCACGCATTGATTATGGCTTTGTATGGCTTATCCATACAGACTTATACATCATAAATATTTGCAAATCAGCCTTTCTAAGCACAAAAAAAATAAAAGTTTTGAACTTAATACCTTTTTTTGTATTGACGTGAAAACTTCTTGTAATGCAAAGTCATCAACATATTGCAAAGTCAGTTCCAGTGTTGGAGGAAGTAAGTGCATGACAAATGACAAAGCACAAGCTTCATCAATACGTTTCACACAAATGTTGCTTGGAAGAGATTCAATCTTAGAAAAATAAACTTTTTTTCGGTTAAGTAGCAAACATTGTACATATGCAACATATGAAAATATGTTACTTACTAACAGACAAATAGAATTAAAAACGGAACACAAATAATCAAAATCATCTTAAAGACTAAATTGTTCACAAAATGATGATGATTTAGCATTTTTAGGAACTACCAATCTTACCATGAACACAACTTTAGTGTACATCTCTTCTAACCATGTTTGATTCCACATCACATCCTAAAAACACATTAGTAAATGATAGGTTAAGTACCTGACGATTGTGGCAACATTTGCTATTAACATAGACACAAGTTAGTGCAAAAATGAAAAAAAAAATCATAAAAAATGACTTCATTTTCATTGATGACTATTTTTTTTACATATCAACTCTCTTACACCTTGCTAATGTTTGCATATAAATCAACTTTGCCAAGAGCTTCAATTCCCTCTTCTGATATTTTATATTGTGTCACATACAACGTATCCAATTTCTCAACAACATCATGGCTCATCAGTTGTTTCAAAACTGATCTTGGGATTGAGTTTTCACTGACATCCAAGGACTTCATCTAAATGGAACAAACACCACTTGAGCAAATGTCATACTATGACTTATATTTAATGTTACGAAAAAAATTGTAGTTTTTACCACAAGTTTTGTGTGTGTAATACAAAAGTTATTTACAATATTGAATTCTAGAGAAGTGCTCAACTATCTGCACAACCACATGAAATCATTGTTTCAATTATTTAGTTTTTCTTGAATTATTTTTTTATGGTTCATAAACTGTTGTATGGCTGATTCAAGTTTCTGGTACAGAATCCTGGGTACTGCAGATGCACTGATTGACAATCATCAAAATTGAGAGATGTGAGCTAATTAAACACAAATTTATATTTTACCAAATTTATGTTTAATAATTGTTTTACTTAACCAATGTGAAGACTTGACTTTGCTAAAAAATAAGATTGGCAAGCTCATTAATTGACCAGCCAAATATGGTCAATTGACAGAACTCTATTTGACCAGTCAAATCATATCTTTACAAAACAAAACAAAATTGTCAAATTTTATTTTACTTGTGTTGTGGTTGATGTACATGGAAAACATTTCTAATAGCTCCTAATAAGAACAGGGCATGGTTTTGTCTAAACTAAGCATTTGGAAAGCCAATATAAATGTATTTTGTTTTCTGAAATAAACACCTTAAACAATCGGGGCACACTCTTAGTTGTTTTGGTTTGCAGCACAATTAAAAGCATAGAAAACTTCTAACACTGTTTCTTTTTGTTTACCATCAACTATGTAATATATCTATTTATTAAACTTTTTGGTTTACTTGATTCTTGTGAATATGTTTAGAATGAACTGGCTAAACTTAGTTTGGTTTGCTGATCAGGGAACATCAGGTAGAAAATTATTGTATCAAACAGGCATGGAGGTCAACAGCACTTTTTTTAATGTAATTGATTAAAATTAGATTGCTTCGTAGGATTTTGGAAAACATAAAAACAGATGCTACAACTGCAAAACAATATAAATTGTGACACCAAGGAGCATAAGCGAATTTTGTGGTCAAGGGGGGGGGGGGGGGGTAGTGTGTATAGAAAAATATGTTACATTCATAAAAAGTCCACTGTTGAAACATCTGCTTTATTGGAAGTCTGTTGAATATTTTTTATATGAGTTACGAACCACTGCTTTTGTATGCTTTGTAACAACACATTTTTTAAAGTGCACTCATTTTTTTTAGACCTTGTACGGAACATTTGTTTCAAACATAATGCTTAGTTTCAGCTTGCACAAAACACAAGTAACATGTCTGGTTGCCCTTATAACACTATTACACTACAGAAACCTTTCGCTGTGGTGCCCAAAAAAATAGGGAGCCAGAGGGGTAAATGTCGGGGGTAAAAGGTTGAATACAACAATCGACACCTATAAATGTCATACTCTACATGCTATGCAAAGTTCCGCCAATTCTGACATTTTTTAAAAACTCACCCATTTTACGGAGCTAGCGGAGTAAATACCGGGGTTATCAAAACAAACAAAGTGGTATGTCCATCTATATCACTATATCTACCATCTGTGTAAGTTTCATCAAAATCATTTGATGCCAAACAAGTTGACTATGGGAAGAAAAAACAAAAACAAAGAAAAAAACAAACAAATTTATCCTTTAAGGAGAGGGACCCATAACAAGCTATGTGGTGACAAAAAATCATTCTAAATCTTCATGTTAATCAACAGCGTTCGCCTGATATGTACAAAACCGATGTTTAGTTTTTATTTAACATTCAAATAGATAAAAATGTGAGTCAATGGTGAGGCTTTTGATCTGAAATACAAAATCTGTTATCAATCTGATTCAACCAACCTTTTTGGTACTTTTAAAAACTTTGGTGACAAATGTAATTGTCTTTTTTTTGTTTGGAATAAAAAGCATAGGACAGTCATGGCTGGTTTTACAGGGACCCTTTCAGTGTCTACATACAATGGAACAAATAAAAACCTGTCTTTTGGGGGGGGGGGGGGGGGGGGGGGGTAAACTACAGACTAAAAGGCTAACTGGAAATGTTACACCGTGGATATCAACAATTGTTACATTTTAATAGTACTATTTCAATCTAAGATATTATACATGTTAATACATTAGAGTCTACTGGTTATTTGGTTTGTGCAAAATAATTGTGATAACTGCATTCTAACTTTAGATATGTTTGTATGCTGAAACTGGTAGGCATAGGAAGAAATATTGTTTGCAGTATAATGTATCTTTTGATTGTACTAATATTTAAGGTTAAAAACACATTTGTGGCATGTATTGAGCAATTGAGTATCAGTGTAGGGGTTGCTCAGTTGCAAGTATTTATGTCTTGCTTCATATGGCTTATCTATACATTTAGACTTATGTATCATAAATATTTGCATGTTAGATTCTTCAAACAGAAAAAATTAAAAGTTTTAAAGCAAATACCTCATTTTGTATTGACATGAGAACCTCTTGTAATGCAAAGTCTTGATGAACATATTCTAAAGTCAGTTCCAGTGTTGAAGGAAACAAGTGCATGGTATATGACAAAGCACAAGCATCTTCAGAAAATTTGACACAGAGTTTGTTTGGAAGAGATTCAATCTTCGAAAAAATTCAATGTTTTTTTAGGTAAAGTAGTATACATTGTACATATGCAACATATGAAAATATGTTATTCACTAACAGACAAATAGCATAAAAAGGGACAAAAAACCCAAATAATCTTAAAGACTAAATTGTTCACAAAATGATGAGGACTAAGCATTTTTAGGAACTACCAATCTTACCATGAATGCTGCTTGAGTGTATATCTCTTCTAACCATGTTTGATTCTGCAGCACATCCTAAAAACACGTTTGCAAATGATATGTTAAGTACAGTACCTGAAGGTTGTGGCAACATGTAGCTACCAACATAGACACAAGTAAGTGCAAATACTAAAAAAATAACTTCAATTGCATTGAAGGCTAATTTTTTTTACATATGAATACATTTTTACCTTGTTAATGTTCGCATATAAATCAACTTTGCCAACAGTTTGAATTCCCTCTTCTGATATTTTATACTGTGTCACATACAACGTATCCAATTTCTCAACAACATCATGGCTCATCGGGGGGGGGGTTTAAAATTGAGAGATGTGAGCTACTTAAACACAAATTTATATTTTACCAAATTTATATTTAATAATTGTTTTACTTAACCAATGTGAAGACTTGACTTTGCTAAAAAATGAGATTGGCAAGCTATTCAATTGACCAGCCAAATATGGTCAATTGACAGAACTCTATTAGACCAGTCAAATCATATTTTTACATAAAAAAAATGTCAAATTTTATTTTACTTGTGTTGTGGTTGATGTACATGGAAAACATTTCTAATAGCTCCTAATAAGAACAGGGCATAGTTTTGTCTAAACTAAGTATTTGGAAAGCCAATATAAATGTATTTTGTTTTCTGAAATAAACTCCATAAACAATTGGGGCACACTCTTAGTAGTTGTGGTTTGCAACACAATTAAAAGCATATAAAACTTCTAACACTGTTTCTTTTTGTTTACCATGAACTATGTAATCCATCTATTATTACACTTTTTGGTTTACTTGATTCTTGTGAATACGTTTAGAATGAACTGGCTAAACTTAGTTTTATTTGCTGATCAGGAAACATCAGGTAGAATGTTATCTTGTGTTTACTTGTTGAAAGGGCATTTCTGCAAAGTTGCATGTTCTAACTAAAAGACAAAAAAGCCCAGTATGCAATTTAATGCAGTTGTGGAGGTCAACAGCACTTTTTTTTAATGTAATTGATTAAAAATAGATTGGCTCTCAAACGCAGTTGTACTTAAACTTTTTTATTGTCGAGGCCAAATGGTAAAAAGTGTGTAAGGAGCCGCAAAAAACGACTTTGGAGGGGGGGGGGGGGGGGGGGGGGCACTTAAGATTATCACCGTTAAAGCTAGAATAGCCATTTATTATGGATTTTAAGGTCTGGTGCAAGATGCAAAATAAGTAGTTGAGAGCCACATGCGGCCCCCAAAACATCACTGATTCCAATACTCAACCCTACCAAAAGTACTACATATATCCTTTTTGGAAAAGGAAAAGACTATTGCCAAACAAAGTATAGGGCTTTCATTCTAATGAACATAAGCATATGACGACATTGGATGATAAACTGGAATTTATAAAACAATGGTAAATCAAGCTCATACATTAACATGACAATATGTAATTATTAAATTTTGTATATTGCATAAAATCTGTTGCTTGACCAAATTTATTTTGATTGCTCTAATTTTTATGTCTTGCAACAATACATTGATGATTTTGTATCCAACAACAAATTTAAGACTTTATACAATTGATAGATTTTAAGCATTATTGTTGGGTATATTACAAGTTTCAGTTTGAAAAATACTAAATGAAGGCAGGACTTTGAATGAGAATTTTACAAATATCAACATTTTTAGGAAAGACAAAGAAGTCAAAATAATTGCGAACTTTAAGTGCTATGTCAAACAACATTACAATGTATAAAATATTATGCATGACAAACTTACTGGTTGTTGAAGTTGTGATACAGCTCTTGCAACTTGACACAAACCATTGGTTGCCATGTGACAGTTTCTCAGAGAAAGTTGTTTGGTATTGTGAATACACTCAGCAATTGCAGATGCACTTTCATCATCAACAAAATTATCATCAAGATAGAGTGACATAAGCTACATCAAAAAAAAAAAAATTAAGCCCCAAAATAAAGTTTGATTTGTTGTGCACATAATGAATATCAGTGTAATTCAGGTGGGGGTGGGGGGCAACTGTTAAAAATGTTACATTTATAATGAGTCCAGTGTCAAAATATTGGCTTTATTGGAAGGCCGTTGAATACTTTTTACAGATTTTTTTATTCAGTTAAGTTGAACCCATCAGATTCCACTAGGTTGGAGTTGCTTAAGCAGGGGGGGGGGGGGGGGGGGGGGGGGGGGGGGGGGGGGGGGGGGGGGGGGGGGGGGGGGGGGGGGGGGATTAAGCCTCAAAATAAAGTTTGATTTGTTGTGCACATAATGAATATCAGTGTAATTCAGGTGGGGTTGGGGGGCAACTGTTAAAAATGTTACATTCATAAGAGTCCAGTGTCGAAATATCTGCTTTGTTGGAAGGCCGTTGAATACTTTATAAAGATTTTTTATTGAGTTAAGTTGAACCCATCAGATTCCACTAGGTTGGAGTTGCTTAAGCACAAAGAAACATAGGTGACCGAGAAAGGATTAGAACTCACAACATAACATTACTTTTTACCAACTGTATAAAATTTCAGCACATTATAGATTGTATAGTGACTTGAAGGACTGGTAACGGAAAAAAGAATATTTTTAGCTATCACAGTGAAAATAGGTGAATCCAAATAAAAGTCGTTTAAAAATAGTCAAAAATACTTTACCATGCACAAACCTGCAAACTAGAAAACTCTTGGATCATGTACTTAAGTGTGTTCAGTCATTTTAAAAATGCCATGTTTTGGGGGCCAGGGGGTGAACTGGTGGGTCTTCAAAACTCGAAGTTTAGAGGCATTAACTTTGGATAACTAACTATCTAACATGTGTGTAAATTTGCACCCATTCTTGAACAAACACTTATGATGGAACAAATGAGTGTTAGCCAGAAAAGAGATCATTGGAAAGTAAAAATGAAACAAAAACTTAGGGTTCCCATAAATATTGTACATGATAAACTTACTGGTTGTTGAAGTTGTGATACAGCTCTTGCAACTTTACACAAACCATTAGTTGACATGTGACAGTTTCTCAAAGAAAGTTGTTTGGTATTGTGTAAACACTCAGTCATTGCAGATGCACTTTCATCATCTAAACTATTATCATCAAGATTGAGTGACGTAAGCTACATCAAACAAAAATAAAAAAATTAAGCCCCAAAATAAAGTTTTATTTGTTGTGCACATAATGAATATCAGTGTAATTCAGGCGGGGGTGGGGGGCAATAAACAAAAAAAATCAACTTAATGTACCATCAAGAGGACAATGATAAAATATCTTTACAAGCCCAACACAAAATTATTTAATATAAAATTATTAATATTGCAGAAGAGTAATATAACAATAGAGGTCAATCAACTTAAAAAAAGGCATAGAGTAAAAAAGTCATTTAAATAAATTTGGACTTTGAGATTTTTAAATTGAGATTTTTTATAAGGTAAGTAACAATAAGTTTGATTATAATAAAACTATTATAATTTTTAGAAAAGTCAAAAATGTAGGTCAAAATATATGTACACTCCCAAATCCTTCTAAAACAATGCAGACAGTTTGTAAGATTTTTTACAATAGAAAACTTACTGGTTGTTGAAGTAGTGAAACAGCCCTGACAATTTGACAAAAAACATGTTTTGACATTTGACACTTTCTCAGAGAAAGTTGTCTGGTATTGTGTAAACACTCAGCTATGGCAGAAGCACTTTCATCATCAACAATGTTTTCAATAATATTGAGAGCTGTGAGCTATAACAAACACAAATAGACAGCTTAGCATCAGAATAAATCTTCTAAGTATTGCACAAAACCCACTTGTATTATTAAACATGAAAAAATAATGAATAATGTAACAAAAAACATTGCATTCAATAGTAACAATCCATAATTCTCTGCTTGTCGAATCTTGATTGTAGACTATAGCGTTTTACTCGATTTAGAGCTTATTTAGTTTGATTTTAAATCAATTGCTGACTAACGACACACGGACCAAATCCAGCATGCAATGCCCTTTTACTCGTTCTGCGCCCTGTAAACTTAGTTCTTTCAAGACCAAACTATACCAGATTATGAGGGAGTTTTATTGTTTTTGCTGATTTTGAAGACATATATTAACAAATGAACTGGGGTAATTGCATTATTTTGTTTGAAATTGTTACTCTGTTTAAAAAATATTTCTCCTTTGCTGGTTTTGTTTTGATACAAAAAACTTACAAGTAAAAAAATATCAAATTACTTTTTGTGGCTCGACGAAACAGTGGAGAATATTGCGGGGGTTCGCCATGATAAAAAGGTTAAGAACCACTGGCATAACAACAGTAGGAAAAACCAACGATTTTTATGTTAATCATGTTTTTATTCTTACAATTTAAAAATTAAAAGGCATGTCTATTTTATAGTTATATCAAAACATTCATGACACTGTTTATGTCTGAATGTTGTTAGGCAAATGGTGTATTGGATTCGTGTTTTTACTTAATTTGACAAACTTCTTAGCTCTTTTCCTTCCTAGGAATGTAATAAAAAAGAATTGCAATGGAAACATAATCCTTGCAGTAACCATCATTACAATTTTGAATGGCAACATTTCAATCTGGAATATTATACCGGTTAATACAATAGTATCTGCTGAGCATCTGGTTTGTACAAAAGTGACATTTGAAGCAGGTTTTTTTTCTTATGGACTAACTTCCAAATTAAGTTGTGTTTGTGTGCAGAACGTGGTCACCATGAAAACAATAATTTTTGATATTTGACATTAAACACATTTGTGGCATCAANATTTGTGGAATCAAAATGGGGGTGGCCCAGTTGCAAGTACTCCAAATGGCTTATCTCCACATTTAAACTTTTAAACAGCAAACAAAACATTAGTTTCAAGCAACTGTATAAAATTTCAGCACAATAGCGAGCGACAAAGAACTGGTAACCAAAATTAAATATTAGAGGTGATAATAACAAAAATGGGTGAATCACATTTTAAACATTTCATGTTTTGGGTGCTGTGCGTAAATTTGCACCTTTTCTTGACCAAATGCATGGAACAAACCAGCATTGGCCAGAAAACAAAATAAAAAAAGAAGGGAAGTGAACCCATAAACTTACTGGTTGTTGAAGTTGTGATACAGATCCTGTAATTTTACACAAACCATTGGTTGACATTTGGCACTTTCTTAAAGAAAGTTGTTTGGTATTGTGTAAACACTCAGCTAATGCAGCTGCACTTTCATCACCAACAACATTTTTGTCAAGATTGAGTGATGTGAGCTACACCAAACACAAATAGACAGTTTAGCACCAGAATACATGTTTTACACAATAAAAGTATTGCGCAAAACCCACTTGTATTAATTATTAAACATGAAAAAATTCACATAATGTCAAATCACATTCACATGCTGAATCTAATGGTAATTTTGTTTAACTGTCGTTATTGTACAACAGTAATATAGTGAGAGATTTTTGAAGTTTCATATACCCTTTTAGACATTGTACAGAACATTTGTTTGGAAACAAAATGCTTAAGTTGCAGCTTGAATATTAAAGTAATTTTTAAAGTTAATAATCAACAGAATTTTTAGCTCTTCCGGCAGTTTTTTATTGTAATATGCCAAC
>QLIY01001311.1:5739-43266 GCA_003260075.1 Phallusia mammillata | reverse complement strand
GGGTTATTTTGCTGTGAGTCTTGGGTTTTGTTGAAATTCTCATTGGCAACCCTGGTCGCATTCATACCAATCGAAATGAGTGTTGGACTCGCTGCTGCTCGTTTTAACAAATTGTAAAACCCTTTTGAACCACGAACCATAAGAGGATCGAACTGAACATAGTTCATTATGGATGGCTCTTTTAATACAAACAAACAGACTTGATCGACCTTGACACATTGCCGTACAAGCCGCGGTTTATCTTGCAGTCCAATTACTGTGCGATGTACTTATATCACCAGTTGCGAATGAACAAATTGCCTGAGCAACGCTATGTTCAGTGTTTATGACCAAGCCCCCCTTTTTCCCTTTAGTTTGTCGCCTCTGCAACTTGGTTCAGGATGAGGTCAGTTGCTCAGTTGGCTCAGCGAAAGATAGTGGACGTTCCTGTGGGATTGATGGGCAAACCAGTTCATGTAGTTAAAAATACAGGAAGCACAATGAGGTTATGAACCAGAGACATGGTTGAATGTCACATAATTTTCGATTTAGTTGCGTTCGACGTATCTGCTGGAAAAATACATAAGAGACAGAAACGACTTTTTTCCCTTAAAATAGCGTAACTTAGTGGTTCTCAAATGGGGAGGAAATCCGTTCAAGGTAGGAATTTTCAACCTGGCGGGTAGGAAGACTTTAGCTCTGGGAATGTAGCCTTAGAATTTGATAAAATATATGATTTTAGCGGTCTTTGTATGGTTTAGCATCTACTACTTAGTCTAATGGAGAGAAAAAAGAATATTTTGAATTGTTAAGCAGGGAATTCGTCCATAAAGGTTGGGAACCACTGACGTAAATAATATTCAAGATGTTTTGGGAGGAATATTACTAGCGCAATGTAAGGTGACACTATTACAGACACAAACGGAGTTTGGAAACATGGAAAAAGCGTTGAACATGGAAGCAAATCTAAAAGTTACAAATTTTTTTTGGTGTTTATAAAATGTCCCCCCCCCCCGAGTTTGGAAACATGGAAAAAGCGTTGAACATGGAAGCAAATCTAAAAATTACAAAAATTTTTTGGTGTTTATAAAATGTTGCATGTATTTATAACATTGAAATGTTTATATGGTGGTAGGCCAATGCAGTTATTCTAAAGAGACTTCGTACTTTAATCCTAAATCCACCTCCAGCGATCAAAGACCCAAACGTGACCTCTAATCGACGATACCTACGTCACAAAGGCGTCAATGACGTCACGCGACAATGCTTAAGTTCGGTATGCGCTGTTTCGTGGGCAAACCAAGTTCTAAAGTCGGTTTGAGGCGATGGCCAGGTTTTAAGGTGTCTGGCGTCATCGTGGTTTGAGCTATCACACTATGATATTATCTGGTGCACATACATTTAGCTGCTTTGTTTATCCCCAATACCATTGTTTTAAGCTTTAGCTGAAGTCCTCAAAATTGTTGGGCTTTCCATGAATGTTAAACTTTACACTTCTGGAGGTTTTATTTCCTTAAAAAAAACACAATAAAATTAGCCGAATAGGTGTTCCTATTTTTAAATTTATGATATATTTGTCACTCATTAAGCTATAGAGCAGTACTAACAAAATTTAAAAAAGTGTCTTGACAGGGTTAATTATAACAAGTCGCCATTGTAACATAAAGAAAAATATATTGCACACAACGGGATGTTAGCAGGCATTTTACGATCGACCCGTTCATACAAACGACTCACAGCCATTGTCAATCTGTGGTCGTCGTTTAGCGCATATGACCTCGTTGAGGATAGGGCATGTTTAAAATTGATTTACATCAAGGCCAACATTATCTTACACGTTTAGCGTTTAGGAGAAGTAGCCCATAATTAAAACCACATTTTGAAAGTACTGCTATTTTGTGTTGTTTGGTAAAAACAAAATTTTTACCATAACTGGTTAGGAGATTGTCAAAAACCGTTTGGCAAAAATCCAAAATATGATTTTATCCCAAACCCACTTAAAACTAAAACAAGGATGTATCTTATTTACCTAATTGCAACGACAATAAATGGACTTTATAGCTTCAGATGTAGGTACACAAACTGATATATGGCTTCTTGGCAAAGTTGCAAAGCTTATTGTTCCTATCCTGTTTGGCACCTGTGTCTTCCCTAAAGACAATTAATCCGCTTTTAAGACCACGACGGAAACATGTCTCACTCCTGTAATCAATGGTGATTAAAATTCTGCGACCACGCTCTTGAATTTTAATAGCACAACTTCGAATGTTGATATCACTTGTGTAGGTAGAATTGGCGCCAAGTAGGATATGCAGACCTTTGTACAACAACAACTTTTAATTTGTCGGACTTTCGTACTTAGGTGTCTTTGGGCGCACAAGAAGACCCGAATCAATAACGTTAGTTTAAATAGTATTTACCAAATAACTTGTACATTATGTTGTAGGCTTGTTTGAAACGCATGTTGTTTGTTGCAATAAATATCTTTAAAGGGTATTTGCTACCAAATAAGTTACTCGTCTGCAAAATATTCTGGTACCACAACCTATGGATCTTCGGAATTTAATATTAGTTGTGTGCATTTGCAGGTATTCAGCATATAGATAAGTTAAAGATCAGACTGACTTAAAATTGCGCTTAAACGTCACATTGAATTCCATCGAGTGAAACAGCCCCAGTCCCGGAATGACGACTGCCCTTGCTGTGACGTCACCGTCCATCGTTGATTTTAACGCAACAGAAAACGTCACGTCACCATGTGTACCACACGATCAAATCGTCACGGTACGTACCTGTATTGGTAGTGTCAAAGCATTATGGACTTTGGGTGTACTGAAACTGCCTATTTAGCAAGAGCTGGTAAAGAATCGCTTTGATTTATGCTTACAAATACGCACCACAAAGAAGAAACACAGCGATTATTTTTTGTTGTCACTATGTAGTATTGAGTGGCGTTGTTCCATTATAGATGAGCGCAAGGGGCTTCTGTAAGCCGAAGCCACATTAATCATTAAACGCACGACTTAGATTACCAATTTCAGTAAACGGGAACGTTTATTGCGGGTTGACTTGCAACGGTTAAGCATATGTGATCGTGTGTGTAAAACACATAATTTGGGAAATTTACAATCATAAACGTAAAAAACACCGACATTTTTAAGGGGGGATCTACAGTCTTTTTCGAAACGGTTGTGGCCGATAAATATAAGAAATGGTTTACGCTGCTATAAAATTTATCATAAAAACGTTCTTAAATTTACGGAGATGGGACTTGAATATAGTACTATGGACCCCCCCCCCTGTTTCTTAACCTTTTTAGCGCTCGTACCCTTTGAGCTTTCATGAAATGTTCTCGTACCCCCTGTGTACAATGACTGACGGAAGTAAATAAAATTGTCATAATAGGAATTAAACTCAGTGTATTTATAATTTCTTGTTAAACAGTATTGTAAGTAAAACAAAACCAAACCGTTCTAGACATATAACAAAGTAACTTGTCATGCATTCTTCAGAAATATGCCGAATTTCACCCTGCCTGTCGTACTCCCTGCTTGGATGCTTCGTACCCCCAAGGGGTACACGTACCCCTGGTTAAGAACCCCTGTACTATGGTCTATGTTAACAATATGAAATCGATTAGTTGTGTCAGTTTAAGCAATGTTTTGTAATATTTTTGGTATTGTTAACCGATAAACAAATTGTAAAAACGTCTTTAAATTGTGGCAAAGTTAAATTTGCTCTAATGAATTGTCTTAGCCAAACTTAAGTACAAAATTCAATTTTTTCCGAGTTAATCGCTCATTAGTAAGAGATTCGATCCACTTGGTGCAAAACACAGTGTATTGATTGTGTATGGGCTAATGCGTTTTTCTCCCAACTCAAATCGTTTGTTTTTTTGAATGTTTTTTTGATTTGGCGTTTCGACGACACCAGTAAGACGTCATCAGTGCTTAAGTGAGTGTTGCGTTTTACTTCATCGATTTTTGAAACACAGACAAAATAGCTACAAGCTGTAATGCCCCTGCATGTTGATATGGGGCTTAGACGGTAATCGTCGTAAAATCACACGTTTTATCCACATCGACCGATTTTTAGTCGCTATTGGAACCGTATTAATCAATCCTTGATCAACGGTTTGTACAAGATCCTATACGTACCCAGAAAAAGCAGAGCAAAACATCCGTTTTTTTAAAGAAAAACACAGCTGTATTTTGGCCTTGCAGAGGAAGGGTCTAAGCACCGTCTCGGTAACCAAGACGTGATCACGTCTAATTATAACTGTGACATATGTTTTGTGCCCTGCTTGTTTATTTTATACAGGCCTGTTCCTCATTTAATACCTCGTTAATTTGCATGTAAAATTCGATGCTTGGCGTGGCCCTGTGACCTTTCTCAGGGTCAACAATTCATGAAATCCACTCGTGAACAATTACAATAAATGTCGTCTCTTTGTGTAAAAAAAAACAGTAATAAATTACGGTAAATAATAAACGCACGCTGTACTCTTGCAAAAATAACCAGTTGCAGAAAACTGAACTGTTACGTTTTTGTGTAAGCATTCGCTAAACACGTTTTTACAACCTTATGTTTAAAAGCTTTTAAAGGTCGAGATTGCGACTGTTTGCTAAGCTAAATTCACAAAAACGCGATGGGGACTTATCCTGGCTATTTTTAGCCACGACTAACAACAGCATATTGCCTAAATTACCTTTGTGTGTTTTTACCATAAGGTTCATATATAATAAGAGGGTTGTTCAATGTATTTGGGTGGCGTTTATGTTCATCATCATTGAGTAGAACGAAACAAAACAAATATCCCGGTTATCATTATCATAAATTAGCTAAATAGTTTTTTGTCCATGTTTTCGTAGCAATCCATGTTAATCTTCAGCCACCGAGCTGCTTGTGATTTGGATTTGTACTTGCGATATTTTCAAATACATTGTAGTGCAACAATCTGTGATTACTCTTTAGTTTCCGCCCTTCAACTTTTGTCACATTACACAGATTTTGATTTTTGAACTACCTATCTTACAATTCATCCTCCGTTGCGACCTCTTAATGCCGAGCTAAGATTTGATCCCATAACCGATGGACCAAGAGTTTTTGTCTAATAATACAAGGTTTCCACTTGTATGTTGTAGATGTGGTTCAGTTTCGACACGCTCCACTTGGTTCGAGTTTTGGTCACGTGGGTGCTCTTTGCCTTCAGTATGACCGGAAACACATTCGTATTATGGTCACTACGTGGCAGCAGAGCACGACACTTCATTATGTTCCACTTGACGTTGAGTGACCTTATCTACACCTTATTCGTCATGCCAGCAGGTGAGTGGCGAAATATTGCCACGAATGTTTAACCTCAATTGGCTGTAATTCATAAGCGCGTTTTGAGGTTTGAACTTGCAACCTTGCACGTTACTGCAATCAATTGAATAGATTCCTATATTTTGTACTTTAAGTCATCCCTTGACATTCCATAAAAAAATCTGTAATGCCCCCCCCCCATTGCCACGAATGTTTAACCTCAATTGGCTGTAATTCATAAGCGCGTTCTGAGGTTTGAACTTGCAACCTTGCACGTGACTGCAATCAATTGAATAGATTCCTATATTTTTGTACTTTAAATCATCCCTTGAATTTACATTCCATAAAAAAGTCTGTAAAAGTAAAATGTTTGACAAGTAGAGGAAAAACTGTGTATGCGGTATTGACTTTGCGGGTGTCATATTTTCTGCGAGGATTGTTTACATCGATCTGTTTTTGATAGCGAGCAACTGTGCATAAAATTTAGATGTCATTTCATGTATCCCAACGGTAGAATCGATCCATTGGCGAACGCCTGCAAAAGCTGGCTTACTGAATTGAGTTATCATTTTAAATGCAGCCAATCTCACACTTTTAACTCCTGTTACAGATGCTGTCTGGAACACGACAATGCAGTGGATAGCTGGAGATTTCATGTGTCGAACATGTCAGATGATGAAACAGTTTGGAATGTATTCCAGCTCATTCATGGTTGCAGTAAGTTGAGTCCATAATGTAGTTCTATCAAGATCTTACTTGATTATTATAACTTCAAAGACCAAACAGTGAAATTGATGTTTTTTTAAAATAATAAACAAGACAAACGGAATACAAGTGATAGCACTTGGTGTAAAAAGTATTTTAGTTTCTCTGCAAAAACTACATGATCATAAGTATATCGAATAAAAGGCTTCGCCAATTGTCAAAGCAAGTCAGCCGCCTCTCAAATGCCACACTTGGTAATTACCTGGCAATCTGTCATACTTATATCCCTCTAATCGAAACCAATTAATAACAATAAATTGAAACATGGATATTGATTTTATACGCATACTTTAGCTTTGTACCGGAATGTCACTCCAACTCAACCACCTAACTAAAGTCTGCGAGTTCAAATTCTCGTTAAATTTTTTTGTTATAAAACATTGTTTTTAAATACCGGATTCAACTAGCTAATAAGTACAACAAATTGTGCAGTATTACATTTTCCAAATTTGCGGTACAACTTGGTGAAAAAGTAAGACAAGAGTGCATTTATAATATTTATAAATGGTTTTACTGAAGTCGTTTTCTTTGATCTAGTTGACTTTGTTAGCATTGGTAAAACAAAACTCATACACACCAAAATTATTTGTCTCGGAACATTAAAAGATCTTATATTAGGATGAACCAAATTTAAACCCTTGTCAACACTGTAGTGTTATTCTGAAAAAGCCACAATGAAATTGGAACCAACAACTACGTGAGTCACTACGCTTTAGGCGCATTAACACAAATGTCATGTGTACATGCCTGAAAAGGGTTGGCGAGTGAGCTTTGTGCTTTGGACAGTCGAAGTACTTAAAAGGGTTTTAAGAGTTGCAAGGGTCACTTCATAACAACTGCTTTGAACCTGGGTTGAGCGTACGACTAAACCATACCATATAGGACAGCAGTAGTTCGATCTTTGCCGTTTATAACCACTTTAAACTCAATGCACCGAACTCCAATTGAATCAAGTAGATCGAATCTATCCATCAAGTCCCCAACAAAAACTATTTTAGGTATAGGAAAGCGTAGAGGAGACCACTGATGTTACAGCTCGACAAATAAACTAGATGTGGCAGCAGCGTCGTGACCTTTGAACCTAGCTGCTTGTTTGGTGTCGGGATGCATTACATTTAACATGCAGTTTATTCCCACTGTTCCCAATACACTTCTTTCAAATTCAATCCAAACGCAAAAACAACATTTTCGGTCAACTAGATAACATGTTTGTTTACCAACGAGTGAAAAAATGGAGGATAGTTAAATCTGCCACAATCTTGACCTGACTTTTCGCCCTTGTGCACAATTTATATGTGTAAATATTTGTCAGGCATTGCGATAAACATAGTAACGAGATGAGTTTTGATTTTGAATGATTGTACGTTAACCAACGAAGAACTAGGTGAACTCCCGGTTTTTACTATCACGCTTGTGACCTTTTCACCAAATTTAGACCTTCAAAACAGTGCGGACAGCTTGCTCTAGAAAACTCCCCCCCCCCACGAGATGAGTTTTGATTTTGAATGATTGTACGTTAACCAACGAAGAATTAGGTGAACTCCCGGTTTTTACTATCACGCTTGTGACTTTTTCACCAAATTTAGACCTTCAAAACAGTGCGGACAGCTTGCTCTCGGAAACCCGGTTTCACGCTAATTGTGTTGTCGTGTTACATCTCCACCTTATCTGACCTTGAGGGCCCTTTGTTCCCGCGCACAGACAACTTGTCTGTGTGCACAACAAACTTCGCAGTTTCTGGCACAGGTTTTAAGAGATCCCACTCTTATATAATTCATGCACCTCGTTGTAGTTGCGACGCTAATCAATCTTTAAATTTTGACGTAACATATCTGGCTCTTGACACGTTAAGTAGGCTACGTCTCGAATGGAGAAAGTGATTGAACGCGTGGTCAATATCATGGGTGCTGGTTACATAAAAAACTGCTGAAATACGACATGCGTAATATTACCATGTAAGTTTTCTGTGGGCCATTTTAGTTTTGTAGAAATTTTTTTACAAATGATTTAAAGAATTTTTGAAAGCATTTTATGTTTTATTTGCTGTATTTTGTTTATGTAGGTGATCGGAGTGGACAGAGTTACTGGTATCTTGTCACCATTACCCACAGAAAGCCAACGCAAAAGAGGTGTTGTTATGGTTGCCATAGCGTGGGCAACAAGCTTCATTTGTTGTCTTCCAGCTGTAAGTATTAACTTTTGATTCTTGGTTCAATATTTTCGGTTTGTGGTGTAAATGCCGTCAAAATACACCCTATAAGTAAAAATCGATATTACTTTAATCTCTATCGTAATGTAGCACACGACTGTTTGGTAAAGAAACACTATACATTTTGGATTTAATATTTTACCGAGAGCTCTGCAGCAATGACTCAGTGATCGTAATTTTAAAACATTATTTGTCGTTTTTTATTCACCGGCCCTGAAGTATTTATGACAACGCTTGACCCTTGCAAGAATAACTGGTGGACGCTATGGATGTCTATTACATAATGCATCAAATATCTTCAGCGCGACAAATTTGTAACAGGGCTTCGTTTATTTGTCCGCCCAATTACGAGGCTCGAAATCCCGCAAGAAAATAAACTGCGTACCGAGAGGTTGCAATTAACACCTTGACCCTTGTACCATTTTAGGGCGTCATATTCTCCGTACTCACAGTGCCGACGTGCGAGAACATCAACGTCTACCAGTGTGTCGATTTCCAGGTTTGTGTTTTCAGATTTTAAACAACCCTTGATTATATCATGGTGATTTCCCAGTTTACTGAAAAAAGTGAAATGTTTACAGTCTAAAGCTGAATTCTGATGGGAGAATTCAATCAAAACTACCCACGTTTCACCCAAAATACATTATGCACAGCAAAGATTTGTTTACTTCATCACTGCATATTTTCTAGTGTGAAACTTGTCACGTCCTTCTAACCTCAATTCAATGCGTTTTAGGTTGTGACAGATCGTTCCTTGCTGCCCCCATATTACTTGTTCACGATGTTGATGAGCTTCGTGCTGCCACTAATATGTACTTTGGTCAGCTATTCGCTCATCGTGTGCGAAATATCCAACATGAAAGAACGAGACCGAGGTACGCATTGATATAAAATAAAGGTTCTTTTGATGCAATGACCACAAATAGACCTTAAACGTACGATGGTAACCGTAGAAAAAGACGAACGTTTCCAAAACAGTCAGTCACTGTTAAAATTTGCCTGTTCCACGAAACGCGATTATAGTGGGTCAGATAAGGACTTGTCGCGTGGGCGAATTGGAGCTATGTCATGCATATCTTGTTGACGTCAAATCAAACTTTATTCTACCAATTTTCTGACGTAAAAAACACTAGCGTTCAAAATCCACACAAGAAACGAAAAATAACCAGCGCAACAAGGTATTCTATAAATACATCTGACCATGACCTAGAAAAACGCCTATGGTCCAGTCGATCTGTCTGCACAAATAAACCTTGTGGTGCTTTTCTCATCAACTGAGTCATTCTGGAATTGTGGACGAGAATGGGCGCGCCTGAATTTACAAGAAAGGAGCGTGTTTGCAGGTCTTTACTGACGCGATCCGTTATTTGACGTTGTCACGAATTGTTGTTGTGGACGGTTTTATCAAGCGATCAATTTATACGACAAGGATAAACGTTTGTCCGTTGGATATTTGCTATTATATAACTATTATTAAATAGCCTTTCTTCGGTAGCTGGGGGTTGTGTACAGACTGTAAAACAGGCTGGTCTAGGTGGTTTCATCTTTGCCATGTGCCAAAAATATCTATTGCCATTCTTCCCCCCCCCCCTTCTGTAGCTGGGGGTTTTGTACAGACTGTAAAACAGGCTGGTCTAGGTGGTTTCATCTTTGGCCTGTGCCAAAAATATCCATTGTCATTTTTTTGTTTTTGTTGTGATGTGATGGAGGTTGTCGAACCATTATTTTCTTTTTTTTCACAAAATAGGATACAAATTTGCAAAACAATGTACGCTTCTTTACAACAATTTATAGTAGGACAAGTATTTTACGCAGCCAGGCAACCGTTATATTCTGTAAAGTTTTGTTGTATGACAAGTGTCAAAACACAAACCTTTAGCTGTTTTACATGCTTTACTGTTCAAACGAGGAAAACTTACGTAAACACCGTTGTTTGTTTCCGTAAACGTTAAAAGTCGGTTTACGTTTCACAAAAATAGTTTGTTTAAAGTTTTGTTTATGTTTGAAACAAAAAGAGCGATATACCTGTGACGTTTTTCGTTTGTCAGGAATAAAATGTGATGCCTGAAAGGAAAATGTATTTAACTTCGTATCAACTTAAACCATTTTATCATTTCTCCATCCAACTTCCTGCTTTTATCAATTAATATCAAACATCACTCAGATCATAAACTTCCGCTTCGCATCGCCAATTAAATCCCGATGTCGACTTTTATGGCTTCCCGGTGGATATATGAAAACATTCTCTGATCTCGTCAATGTTTCGATGCGAAGATAGCAGGGAAGTGACTTTAGTTGGGGTGTATGTATTCGAGATAAAATCTCATTGTGGTAAAGCATGACCCTTTCCGTCAGATAGAGTAAGCAGATGAGATTGTGGACTTTGAGAGACAAAATCTTTCATCCTGGAGTTATTTTCAAACACAAAGAATAAGGGCTAAGCTTTAAAAAACACGAGCTAAACATGGGCAGTGGCTTAAACTGAATCGTGTGATGCGCCAGTCAGATTACTGTTCTTGTAAATTACACGTTTGTTGCAGAAGTTATATTAAAAGTATGTTTCACCATAGCAATGAAACACGGCGTCTGTTCACATAATTGCGTATTTAAATAAATATTTAAAAATGCAACATGTTTAAATACCTGCATACGGAAAAATCCACAACGCAAATAATTTTTTAGAAACGTTTTGTAAAAAAAAACATATATGTTTTTGCCCAGTAGTATTAAACTTTGGAGCACTATAAAGAGTCGTGTTATGTTTATCGGGTTCAGCAATGAATTGTGTCCCGTAGACATGTCTTCTATGTCTTGAGGCCTTCATAAAATATTTGCAACACATGAACCAATTTGTTTTTGTAGTTCTGATGGGACGAAGAAACAGTGTTAACACAGCCTCCATGCGACGGGCCAAGCAAAGAACGATAATGATGCGAACCCTTATAACTCTCACCTTCCTTATCTGCTGGGGTCCTTACTATGGAAAGGGATTATACGATTGGTTCAGACCATCTGACCATACACCACCAGCCGCTGTAAGTACTACGTGTGGTTATCAAAAAATAATTGTTGTTGAGTATTTGTTTAAGGAACATACTGTTAAAAATGGATAATTTGATGGTAAAATAGTACGTTTGTTCGCTATTTGACTAAAAACATTAAAAAACGATATTTATTATTTAAATGTTTCAACCCAAAAGTTATTTATTTCGTTCCGGTACAACTTTCGCCACAAAACACTGATTTTAAATACCAAGCATACGCCCAATTACATAAGGTTTACACACATTATCGCGTGCGCATTTTTGAGCCAGTATATTAGCCATAGGAGCTACGGCGACCCATAGACAACAAACACTGCCAGCAAAATTGATACCACTATTCACGATCCACAATCATACCAAACCATATCGCGTCAAAATCTTGGATAAACGACGTAGAAACGACTATGACGTTGAAATGCGGCTTGAAAAACATTTCACCGCTGTCTAAATAAAGAAACAAACTTTGGGTACTTTTAGACCCGGATATGTGGTTTGTTTCGTAACAAAACGTTGTTTATTACGTCATAGCTTAGGTTTAAAACAAATTGCGGGTCTGCGAAAATGCTGTCAGTCTTTATTAAACTGCGAGCTGTTATGTGTATTGCAACCTTTAACCCCTACCTTTTACGTAACGCACGATAGTTTATTGCGTAACACGATATGTTTGTGACAAAACTTCCATAAACAAACCAATTGGTTAACTTGTTCTTTCCTAACTTTTAGGGTCGTAGACATGTTTGTCGGGGTTGTTTATTGCGCTGCAAAGTGTTTTGTCGTCTGGATTTGTTATTCTTGGATCGCCTGATCTGTGTTTTCAAGACCATCATAGTTGCATTTAGGTTTGTGACCACCGAACGACCCTGAAGCGACAACATGGGGTTACGCTGGAACCTTCACAAACAAACACGAAATAGGGTTTTGCGTTAAAATCATGGATGTATTTTGTCGCTACCACATCAAAGCAACGAGGCCTAAAATTATCTGAGGGCAAAAAGTTCATTCCAAATCAACAAGTCTAAATCTGTATTATTATGAACACTCTTTATTACCATCAGAGCGGTTTGTGCATTTGTTTTCTATGACATCCGTTCATCATAACGCGCAAAAACGTGGAACGTTTTTCCAGTCACCTAATGTAACCTAATTTTAACAACCTACACAGGTTAAGTAGAAAGACAACACACGGGCCAAAATCCGACTTGTGTCTGATCAAATTTGACAAAGGCCTGATTAAATTTGTGAGATCAAGAAATTGACGAAACCATAATTACATGGTGTTTCTTTTTTCTGTAGCCTACAACCTAATGGTCTGGACCAATGTTGCATGCAAATGAAGGCATCTGTTTTAAACGTTTGTTGTTCACTACTTGTGCAGAGAGGAAAACCTTTAACGCATAGGTTCTGAACACACTTGATAACAAACCTAAAAAAATGGTTACTCATATTTTTGTAAACATTTTAACCGATGTCATATTTACCCCATTGGAGTATTTACCTCTACTATAAAGTACTCTGTTCTAACATATTGTAAAATTAATTATCATTCAGGCAAAATGTTTGTGCGCGTTTAAGTGCTTTTTAAAGTGACATCTTAACTCTGTTAAATCCAATGCAAAACACATTATTCAACTGCAACTAGAGTAAACTGATTTGGAAAAAACAAGCATTTTAGGCGGTAAAAATAGAACCATTTTACTTTGACATTGAGCCGGATTTAAAACGAGCAAAACGTCGATTCATTGATGTTACGTAACGCCGGCAACATTTAAATGGCAATTTCAATTTAACCCTAACCAGGCCCAAAAATAGAAATTCGAATTCAATTTTGTTTTCCCAAAGGACACCAATTATCAAAACATTTCTTTGGTGTCGGGTTTCGGTTTACAATCGATACTGGAGGCTAATAACATTATAATGGGTATCGTAGAAAAATTTGGACTACGATGTGATTTTGATGGCCATTTTTAATGTAATTTGCATATCAGTGTTCGCCTATACGCCAAGAATTTATTACAAGGTCAAACGAAATTGAGAGATATTAGGTTACATTTTTTTTGTCTAACGACATTTGAAATGTGCATTGAGAAGGGTATTCAAAGTTATCATACGCCAGAATCACATCAAGCCTCTGAAAGTACATTTTCTCAGAGGTTTAAATACCTTTTTGGTTGGAAAATGTACCTGAGTCCTTAGTTGCAAAGAGCCACACTATTATTGACGTTAACAAACGTAACAAAGGATAAGTGTAAAAAACAGTAGTTTAAAATCAACACAATGACATTTATAGCGTTTTTTTTCGATTAATTTACAAATATATATATTTTACAAATTGGTATTTCAATATTATAGTACTACGCTTGAAAAAGGTCGTATACGAATCAATAATTAGCTTAACCCTTAGAATTTTACCAGATGTCAATCACAATTGAACTTAAACAACGTGTTGGTTTCAATTAGGGCGAATAGTAAAAATCAATTTGTCAACAGTTCGATCGGGTTTGCGACCTTCCACTTTAAAGTGACCTTGAACAGCCTCGCTGTCAGTATGAACCACAAGCGTTAAATCAATTGAAACTAATTTAGCCGTTGCTTTGAAAGTATTTGTAACCACAACGGCGTTGTGCACGAAAAAATAATTCAGTTTTTTAAGTGGCCAGGACTAGGAAATAAAATAAAACACATCCCCCCCCCCCGTTAAATCAATTGAAACTAATTTAGCCGTTGCTTTGAAAGTATTTGTTACCACAACGGCGTTGTGCACGAAAAAATAATTCAGTTTTTAAAGTGGCCAGGAATAGGAAATAAAATAAAACACACTGTCAAATATTATTCCGTCGAGATAAGCTTTGTAAGAAAATGTACCTGCAATAATATTTATTGTGCATGACATTCAAGTAACTTAATGGTTTTTAATTTCAGGGCTAGGGCCGCCTTGGGACGTTTGCAATTAGAAAATACATCAGTCTCAACCATATTATAGCTTTTAGCCTTAAAGTAAATTTGTCATGGGTGTGGTCCATTTATGAAGTTTTCAAATCACCCTGAAGATGACTGTGGACTAAACAGATCGAGAAACACTAAACTAAAGGAATTGTAATTAATTTGTTGCAGGTCGACACGGCAATGTACATAATGATGTACTTCAATCCTGTTCTACACCCGCTGGTATTCGGAATCTTCATGAAGGAGATTCGAACGAAGTTTATCAAGCGACTTGTCTGCTTCAGGAAACACTTCTTTAAGCGCGGGCAAGTGAGGTTTCATTTCTATTTGTCTAATATATAACTAGTTGTAAATAAATTGCAACCTTTACACACAAAAATTTAGGATTAAAAAAGTTAACCTTAGCAGACCATAAAGCATATCCTGTGCAAGTTAATAGTTTTTTTTGTTTTTGCAAATATGAAGTGAAATGGTATCTCTTTCGCCCCCCCCCCCATCAACATTTAATAGTATTTTTATTACGATTACTTATAGGTCTCGCAGAATGAGCTCCGTATCCCGGACGTCATACAGCAGTTACGTCACAGCAACAACGCAGTTGACGTCATCGCCCCGGAACGTGAACAACAATTCCTATCGACTCCCGCCACTCCGAGGTGCCACCAAACGGCTGTTACCTTTGACTACTAATGACCCCAAAGTGGCGCTCAAACAACGAGCTGCTGATGACAAGGAATCGGCCTTTTGAAGGTTGAAAGTCGNTAAAACAACCACAGGAAGTAGTTAATGTGCATAACCTTTAACTGTATTGGTCTTGTACAAACGTATCGACTCCCGCCACTCCGAGGTGCCACCAAACGGCTGTTACCTTTGACTACTAATGACCCCAAAGTGGCGCTCAAACAACGAGCTGCTGATGACAAGGAATCGGCCTTTTGAAGGTTGAAAGTCGACTGTGAAGGTGATGAATAAACGATGGGCCAAGGAGCATTGATTCACACTGGGTGTGTAATCGTAATAGGAAGGTGTACAATGACTTGGGTAAATCTAACAAAACCATGACTCCGCACATTTGACGAAACATTGGTAATGCATTTGTTTTCGTCATCACAGAAGAGTGTTTTTGATGTACTACGGTATATACGTGATACATATTTATCAATTTGTATGAAATATAATCCGGTTCAAGAATGGTGTGTACCCCCAAAAAACAATGAATCTAAACAATGTATATTTTTGCACAAGTTATGTTTTAAATGCACTTCGTTAACCACATGTCGTCACAGTACCCACCTGCTACAGTAAGTACAACAAACATTTTCGATAATGTTACGTTGTCTCTTGGGTCTTGAAGTAACATAAAACTGCACGAGATTTTGTCGATTTTACAGACACTTTTTCCAAATTCAAATCACAAAATTTAACGTGACTTCGCCCCCCCCCCTAACATAAAACTGCACGAGATTTTGTCGATTTTACAGACACTTTTTCCTAATTCAAATCACAAAATTTAACGTGACTTCGCGTGGCATTTGTTTCACACCAAAGCACGTGGCATTGAAACTGCATAGTTATTAACTGATCTTTCCACTTGGACAAAACGTTTCTCTCCACAGACATTTGCAATAAATATCCAAAAAATCTTTAAACTCAAGAGGTGCGTGCAGTGTCAATGTGTTAAAAAACGACCAGTGTGTCGAATTGTCGATATTATAAGACGAGTTATTGTTTCCCAAAGTGTTGCTTTAAGCTTGTACGATAAACTTCCAACTAAAGTCTCATCTCAAAAGTTGTAAGTTAAGCTCCGCTGGTACGGAATAGGTTGCTATCCTGTTTCCTCTTAAGCCAAGGTGCAATTGTTACGTTTTACTTTCGTTCGTACTGACATTGTTATAAAGTTCGATTTTTTGCTTGTTTGAAACATTTTTCGGTCGAAAATAAATAAAACATAAAGGTTGATTGCTTAGTTCTAAATTTAACAGCTCTGGATTAACTTTTGGTGATGAGATTTACAATTTTATTACAATACAAAGTAAAACAAAGAAACGGAAACGATATTCATGTGTCACATATTACTTTCTTCCCTATAAAATTACAAAAAATTTACTGTGGTAACCTACCCTCCAGAAATAAGTATAAGTTGACAATGAGTTATGAACGATTTGCTTTTAAATTGGTATATTTTTATTAGGGAAAGTGTGCAACAACTCAAGGTTGCATAACCAAAATTTCGTAATGACAAGTCTTTGTCATTTCCGAGAGGAAGTGTCTGTTGTCTTTGCGAACTTCTCCTTGCGACAAGCAGGCACCACATTAAGACACAGTGATATCTCTGCTATATCACAAAAAGTTTATCGAAGAAGTTAACACAACAATTTCAGCAAACATCAAAATACATGTCCGAAAGGTTTCAGGCCATGTCCTAAAAAGTACCACAAAGCCGAATTTGTTTTGTACAAATAGCAACAATATATTTTTTATTCATCATTTTGAAGGAACAGTGGAGTTTTTCATCATTTTAAAATAACAAAAAAGTCAAGTTTAAGGCAGTAAAGTGTCATTTTGTAGTGGATGGTGGTTTTAATTTCTAGGTGTATCAAGTTTAGTTGAATCATTTACGGTAATGCCACAGGATGTGACATATGGGGATTAAAATGTAACTAAATACGTTGGAGAAATAAACATAATCATAGATGGGTTTCGGCTCTAAATGTAACCATTTTGACAAACAAACAAAAGCAGTGCAACGCAATCTTTAATACAGCTTCATGTACAGTTTGTATTTCTTTTTAGAAACTAAAGTTCTCAAAAGAATAGAAATAACAAAGAACATTGAAGCATGTATGTGTAATTACATGGTGACCAGGTTCTTGAATTCAACATATATCAAAAACAAATATTACATTCACAACTCACTTTCAGGCATAGACGAATCAAAAACGGTATTCAGCCCATTAACTTTAAGCATTATATACAGATTTTATGCCACCTTTTTAGGGGACACTGGAAGTTTCAAAACAAAGGTTAGAAACACAATTATGTAAGACAGTAAAGTACTTTACCATTGAGGAAATACATGCCGCCACACAAGGCCTTACATTACAGTAGTGACGTCAGAACGCGTTGTTCCAATTTGACTTGTTTTGGATTTAAAATGAACACAAATAATTAAACGCTTCTTGTAGTCAGCAAACGAATAGTACAAACATAAAGTATTAATCAGCGCGTTATACGAATACACAACTGGTGCAAAAGTAAGCGACGCCCATGGAAGATTTTGCAAGGACAAAACCAAGAAAGCCATGTCGGTTATTACGCATATCGTTGTGGATACACTCAATCTTACAACAACTCGCAGTATTTTTACCTTGTTTATCTGGTTGCGTCGACGCCAGTATTTCACAATAGGAAATAAAACGAGCGCCAAGAGAGCAATTTGGCAAAGAACGAACAAGACGTACGAAATCGGAATCGCAGCAGGAATCGAAATCGTTGATGTTGATAAGATACAACCACCTGGTGTCGCTGTTATACCGTAAAGCAAATGGAAAATTATTTGAAAAAGTGGCAAAAGCAAAATACCGACTAATGTTAGGCCGTTAAAGAAACGAGTGCATTTTGAGTTCATCTGCATTGTAGGAAGCTTGTAAAAGCTGCGCTGGCGAATCCATAAAACCAAATAGGCAAAGGATTTGTTGAAAACCAGCAGTACAACACTCACCACGACATACAGCTGACACGTTGTGTCCGACAATGATCCGTAAATTTCTATTTGAAACCAACAACCTCCAACAAACAATGACGCCGCCGCCACCGTACAAAGTCTATTTGTCCACTTTAGACTACTTTGTCCAACTGTAAATTGGTACCAGCATGATGCAATGGTGAGATATAAGCCTAGCACTATTAGTATTCCACTCATAATTCCTTCAGCTGGACGGGACGCATAAGTCTGGAATGATGACGTCGTCGAAGAGACGTTTTCGAGTGTGGAGATCAAGTTAGAAATTATTGTTGCTGTCGCCGGTTGCGCCATGTTTACGATGTCAGATATTACAACCTAACGCTACATTGATGTCTACCTTCAAAATAAATTTATTTTAATTACACAAACTGTCTTGCTCTTAGGTGCAGATAATAGGGATGGTTTACCCCCCCCCCCGATATTACAACCTAACGCTACATTGATGTCTACCTTCAAAATAAATTTTATTTTAATTACACAAACTGTCTTGCTCTAAGGTGCAGATAATAGGGATGGTTTAGCTAAATGTCTTATAAGTGCAGCTGAAATCGGATATAAAACAGTTCGTTGTGAATTAATATATTTTTAAACAAACAAATTTGATCGTTTTTGTACAAAACGTCAACAATCGTCTCTCTGCCACAGATCACTAATAACCAAAAATGGTGAACATTGATTTAAACATAACTGGATCCACGCTTAAATTGCTGGACACGAAAAGAGAACCTGTTTACATTGCAAACAATTGCACTGATTATTATTTAACGTAAATATTTCAGGTTTACATCTGCAAAGTAATTTTCGCTTTAATAAGATCTGACAAAAATAATTCGTTACTACTTCATTTCACTGACCTCAATATTGTTACAAAGCCCCCCCCCCCAAACAATTGCACTGATTATTATTTAACGTAAATATTTCAGGTTTACAGCTGCAAAGTAATTTTCGCTTTAATAAGATCTGACAAAAATAGTTCGTTACTACTTCATTTCACTGACCTCAATATTGTTACAAAACTAATTACTTGGTTGTTCGGGACACAAAGCCGAAAAGGAATACATTGAAAAGAAGGTGTAAATTCGTTAAAGGTTTTTATTCATAATTTATAAGCTGGGTGTGTCATGTGACGTCACAAAACACCGGTTTAATCCTAATCACGTGACAAATACGATACAACAAAAATGTCTCGCGGAATTGGAAATAGCACAAAAAAGCGCCTTTTTGCGATCTAAGATATTAAATAAACGACAATGTTCGTGAAGCATTATAATGCTCATTATCTAATTATATTTTTGACATAGATATTGATAATTATTAAACCAAGCACAAGTGTTTTTTTAAGTAACCATAGATACTAGCTTGGTAAAAAAACATATTCTGTAAAAAGTGGAAGGAATTTTACCCATACAAATATTTTTAAAGACGTTTTTGCCAGAAAAAAGGACGTTCTGCAGGACTATTCTCGGTTACAATTTCCCGTTTAGTAATCGGTAATGGGACAAATATCTTCATGTTTTTTGGGTGAATACTTCTATAGTTCCTAAATCTTTTATAGTTTTTACAGTGCAAAGAACTTTATCCAAGCGAAAATTTCGGCAATGACAATGAGCAAACGTTTTTACTTAGTAAGCAATTGTAAAACGAAGAAACCGTTTGGGTAGCGATTTTGTTTTCCAGAGAAAGGAGCATAAAATCCAGCAAACAAACAACACCAATACGTACCCCAATATGTGGTAATACAAGAACTAGTTACACAAAGTGCACAAAAATACATTTACAAATTTTTGAACTTAATTTTTTAAACGGACGTTTAAAGATTTTTTTTAGATTTTTTAGTAGCAATGGATTGAACTTTATGTTTGATCAAATGTTAACGAAGCCCCCCCCCCCACAAAGTGCACAAAAATACATTTACAAATTTTTGAACTTAATTTTTTTAAACGGACGTTTAAAGATTTTTTTAGATTTTTCAGTAGCAATGACTTGAACTTTATGTTTGATCAAATGTTAACGAAGTAATTTGCAATTACAAAAACACAATTTCACGTCAGAAACTAGTCCTTTCCTCATCGTTTGCAGGAGGCTTCACACAAGGAAATAACCGACTGCGAAAATCATCAAACGAGAGACTTAAAACCACAAAATTCACCACACAATTGAACAAAAAAACGATAGGAATAAACGAAACAGATGCATCAGTAGGTTTAATACAACCAACCACTAAAAACAAAAAGTCAGTGACCACGCATACAGTTGCACAAATACTGAGTCTAATCACAGCACTATGTAGTTTCCCAGCATTTGGCACACGGCGTCGCTTATGTAAATGTATAACTGTCGGGTTAAGGACTAGACCCAAAAGTCCAATTTGTGCACTGATGTACAATGCGTATACAACACGAAATGCAACGCTTAAAAATGGGCTTAAGGGGCCCACTGCGCAACCTTTCTTGGTGGTGAACATTCTTTGTGACATCAGAATGGCTAGTTGAGCAATAGCAACAAGAATAAAGCCAATTAAGACAGTATAGTTAAAAGTTACATGTGCTCTTGAACTTCCCTGCGGGTTTTGTGTCTTGTATATTCTGCGCTGGCGTATCCAAAAGGTCAAATACACCAAAGTTTTATCTGAAATTGACATCATGAGATCCATGGTGATGTAGAAGCCGCAAACATGGTCATGTATTCCACGTCCAAAGATTTCCAGCAAAAACCACATAGACCGCATTGGAAGTATAATTGCTATTGCTAAACAAAGCCGATTTGTCCAGGTCGACGTTCCTTTATCGTGAATTAAAACAAAGGCAACTGTAGAAGTAGCAAGGTACAAAGTGATGGCTATTAGAATGTAAACCATGATCTTCTCTGCTAGTCTTGTTGCATGATCATCAATGTCGTTGGTTGTTCCTGATGAATTCGTGATGGTCGTGAATTGTGACGTTTGGCTGGTGGTCGCGTTCATTGTTTAAGTGTTGACAAAAAGCCTGTTTAGTACACGATTAATATTTAATGAACACTTTCTGGAACAACAAAATATATGATTTTGCTACATGCACCTACACCAAATGCACATAAACACTTCCGTCGTAGTGCTTTTAAAGCTAATTAGTTTTGTCAAAGTCAAGAAGCGAAAAAAAGTTTTGAACTTCGAAATAACCTAAACTTGGTGCAACATGTGTCATCTTTTGGGGAGTGTTCTTCATATTAGCAAAAAGGAACTACTCTTTGGAGAACATTGTTTGTACTATTTCATTCGACCCATTCATCAATTGCCGCCTACATTCCAAAATAATTAAAATGCACAGTATTAGTTTTTTTTCAAAACTGCTTGAAAAATATTTTAAAATATTTTTTTGCATTCCTGAAAATGGCTGGTAAAATTCAACAGCAATGTGCTTAAGTGAATATGTGATGGTTAACCTGAATAACACAAATTTAACAAGTATAAATCGTTTTCACCTGGTTTAATTTGACAGAATACTTTAATAATTTAAATAAATAATATTATAAAAACTGAGCAAACCTCGTACTGTGCCAAAACATAAACTGCAATGTCAAGAACTAAAAACTTTTTTCACCTTGCTATTAGGCAAGAAAAGCTGCTGTAATTGTTTAACTAATACGCTTACAGCAGGAGAGAAACTCATTGGTACATAAGCTCTCCGAGTTACAGTCTTATCAAGCGAAATTTACATTGACAAGTTCGAAGATTGGAGATCCTATGCAATTACCTTGTCTGTCGGCCATAATTAGCTCCAGGTCAGGCCTCCATTAACAAACGAAAAAGTGCTTGTAAAGAGGTACGAGAAGTTGGCCTGTAGACGTGTTATTGCTAAACATTAAAACAACCACAGGAAGTAGTTAATGTGCATAACCTTTAACTGTATTGGTCTTGTACAAACGGGTGTGTTCAACAGTTATAGATTTGTACATGCTAGTCATTGTTGTATACCGAACAGTTTGTATACTCAACCAGCAACTTGTAAGAACATCTTTCTTGTTCTATTAGCGTAATTAATTAAAACAGTCACATTACTTTGAAACAATCAAATTTATTACATATAAACACAGCATCGAGCAAATCAACAAAATCAGATCCCGAATATTTACATGATATGCAATAATTAAATGACAAAATAGCACACAATACTGTCACCCATAGGCGCCGAGTTTTTCAAAAATGCAAGGTGGCGGTCGTAAAGTATGACGTCATTTTATGTGGCGTCATAAATGCGTGAAACCACAAGAACTCAAACTCAAAGCCCAAAAAACTTCCCATATAGACTGTTCGTCAAAATTAAAAAATAAATTTTGGAACACACTGTTGTTCCATTTAAAATTGGTTTGGTAAAATTTAGAAATGTTGAGTCACGTTGTTGTTGCTTTTTATCACCTAAAATAACCTTTTATTACAGCACAATCAAATTGTACACAATAATAGCCAAACATTCACGGGCAACAATTGTGTGTTTGACGTCATAAAAAGGGTACTGACCAAAATAGGTTGCAGTTTTAAGCCACGTTTCGTTGCTTTTTCGCCAGCACATTTATTCAAAAGCAAAACTGGCTTTTAGTTTTGACGATATTTCGTGCCAAACCGCTACAAGCAAAAAAATAATACACGGTGACCGCCACCGTGCTTTACAAACCCAAGGTGGCGGCGCCACCCAGCCACCGCCCACTCGGCGCCTATGCTGTCACCGGTTACAAACGTAAAATGTCATTAAACGGTCATTCTAATTGGTACAATAGTTTTTGTGAATTTTCAGAATCACAAACAGCATAATGTACTTTATTTTTAGACGGCTGTACATAAGCTAAACCAGTGTATCTAAACGCCCAACCAATGTATCTAAACGCCATGCCAAGGTTTTCGTGTGTCCGCCAACATAACATATACCGAGACCTAACGAGGTTGAAAAGCAATGGGCTAAAACAGTGTCATCACACAAGTTTATTTACAGTCCAAAAGAGATTTGTAAACCCAAAATGCTTAAAATGTTCTGTAGACCTGAACAAAAAACGCATCATGCTTTGCAAAATCCTTGTTTTAGTAAATATTGACCAAGTCACATGATCAACACATCCAAAAGTATTGTTTGAAAACATGTTGATGTTTAATTTCCAATTATTTGCATTAGGCTACAGTACGGCCTGTCTCATTCTGTGTAATATTCTCATTTGCTTCACCACCATTTTTTGGTCTCGTGTAACATGGAACAAACCTCTCCATTGCATCAGTAAACGATACATACAGTGCCGCTGTGTTGATGACCGCATTAAAACTGTACACAACTGGTAAAAAAGAATTGGAAGCCCACTTTGGAATCATAGAAACGAAGACCAGGAAGCCAATATCAGTGGTAACACATATGACTGTGCAGGCACACAAGCGCATAACCACCTGTTGAATTTTAGAACCGTCTCCGTTGTTTCTACGTAGATGGCCTACGATCGGGTGCAGCACAAGACCGAGAAGAACCACTTGGCATAAAGCGAACAGCATGTAGGTTACAGGGTTGGCCAAGCGGAGTGCTACAGCTGCTCCTTCATACTTGCTTACACAACCAACTGGAGTTGCATACGATGTCATTGCAAGATGAAAAGAAAGTGTGCAGAGCGGGAGGATAAGGATTCCGGCCAGAGTAATGTAACTGATCACAAACAAGGTCCTAGACGCGTTTTGAGCCAAGCGTGGGTTCTTAAAAAATGTGTACTGACGAATCCAAAGCACCAAGTAGACGAACGACTTGTTAAAGGTAAGCAAAATAAGACTTACGGCTACATAAGCCTTACAGGTCGCGTCTGTAACGTTGTTTCTGTTCATAACTTCAATCACAAACCAACAGGACTGGGTCAGCAACATCACAGCACAGATTGTGCACAATCTGTTTGTCCACTTTACGTTAGCCTGGCCGTGTTTGAATTGATAGCAAATAGCAACAATACTGAAGTAGGCGCTTATAATGATAAGAATTACAATCATCGTCTCTTCCATGGGTCGGGATGCGTATTCCGTGTATCCAGTAAACAACGCCGTTGTGTTCCATGTTGCGTTGTCTTTCAAAGTGGCCTGGGTTGGTGCTGCCGACGACGCCGTCAAAGTAAAGCTTCCATTGTCAAGGTCGGCAGTTTTTGTCTCAACAATTTTAGTCATGCTTACATTTAATACAATGCTAAATACAAGATTGTTAAATTTGTAAGTAAAATTGCCACGCAACAAGTTTTTCGAAAAATTACCTAATCTTAGTTCGAAATAGCCTCTATAGAAGGACATTTATCCTTTAGCTCAGAGTATAAGCCATATATGCCTCAATTTTTGCGATCTAAACTGACAAAATATCCCAACAGAATTTAGGCGTTGCTTTGCAGCATCAGTATACAACGTTAAAGCAGTTTAATGACTTTGACAAAATATTTTCCATGCTCCCAACAAAACAATATAACCAGCTTCTTACTAACAGCAGGTAAACCCCATCTGAACGATGTCAATAGCATTGTCACATTATTTCTCTTGTGACTTTACTTTATCTAGTCACCAAGTAATGTATAATGTCGGGGTTCACCTCGGTCTGAGTGAGTACTAATTAATTGCACACACACAAACATTTGCAGCCTAATGGGCACCCTGATATAATGGACAAGGGGTGTTTTGTTCCATCAATCGGTAGGCATGACGTATAAGGGTAACGCTGTTTTGTGACTCAACCCCGAATGGCCTTGTTGTGCAAATTTGCGAACAGTTTTTTAAAAAGAAGCAGGGGGGGGGGGGGGGGGGGGGGGGGGGGGGGGGGGGGGGGGGGGGGGGGGGGGGGGGGGGGGGTGCAAAAAGTTTTTGAAAAAAACTATGTTGTTTGTCCTCCCAGGAGTTGGACAGGTGACATTTGTAGATGTTTAAACGACTGACATTTGTAGATGTTTTAATGAAAGTTGCAATGACATTTCACGAATAAACAAATCATCACAAAAATCGTTGGAACAAGGGAGCTACTGCCAAGAGCTAAAAAACGGTAAACAGCGCCCTCTCACGGCGGCTCAATATTACCATTTATTCACAACTGAAAAGGGCCTACAATTTGTAAATTTGTCAAACGTTTATCAAAGATGCGTGGTTTTACGATAATGCATGCACTGATTAGGCATAAATCTATCACTAGTAACAGCAAAGCATACTAAACATTGTAAAAGCTTAATTTGAACTCAATAGTTAAAAGCAAAAGTGGCGGGTACATCTTTTAATAACTTCGTTTACAGATGCTTAGGATTCAGTTGATAATTTTGGTGGTGTGACGATAAATCGAACTTGAGCATTATTATAAATATCGTTGATACAGCACACAAATGGAGCTTGAAACGTCATGGCAGCAATGAATCAATCAATAAAAACTTTTCAAATGAGATGAATGTACACAAATATTGGGTTGTGGATATGCATGAATAAAGGGTGGGAATCGGTAAATAACGTTGGTTATATATTTCCGATACAACGATATTTTAACCTCACTTAAAAACAAAATGTGTTTTTAATGATTTTGTTTAAAAATGGATGGATTTCCTAGACTTCAAGGGATGCTTATTGTTTTTAAGGCAGAATGTAGACATTATGGTGCAATAACTCAATTGCTCAGATCTACTTACATAGCGTACTTGTAAGTATAAAACTTTTTCAGCTAAATTTAAAAAAATCCAATACATGAAAATCAGCGAATATTGCATAATACTTTCAAGGGGGGGGGGTTCAATTGCTCAGATCTACTTACATAGTGTACTTGTAAGTATAAATCTTTTCCGCTAAATTTTAAAAAATCCAATACATGAAAATCAGCGAATATTGCATAATACTTTCAAATTGCAAATTAACTCTGCGTTTTTCATCCATAGAAATTGAAATCAGTGTTCACCCAAGCCTTGAGCATTACAAAGAGGTTTAAATGTAAACAACAAACATAGACTTATAATAACAGCAATAGGATAATAACAATGATCAAACAAAAATTACACTCAAAGTCAATCTTAGTAGCACATCCGTTTTGGTTCTTATCTCCGACGCTGCTTTATTTGGCAGGAATCAATGTTTAAATAATTTGTTGTAAAGATTGCGATATATTTTCATCAGGGTTTTATTTTTCAAATCTTTGCGTAGATTCTTCCAAAGATTTTGACCCCTGCCGATGAGGAATGTCCGCTTTTCTCCACAAAATAACCTCCTAATAATAATTTAATGAATTCCGTTTTGAAAACTAAAAATGGTATTGACCCAAGTTAGGGAAATAAACCTATGATAGACAGAAGAAAACAAACAAACAAAATCAATATGTTTTTGATTCAACTACTCAAAAAACCCAAAATGAAAACTTTCTATGTAATTGTGTCGTTTAAACTCCATTTCAACCTCCCACTTATTCAATAAGTTTATGAACAAATATATTGATGGACTGTATTGTATGTTTTCTAGTGAGCCACTGGTTATAAACAGATTGGTCAACAACTCTCCGACCATTTTGGTTGTTTTTCCAGATACAAAAATAATAGTTTTGGTTCTTTTTAAAGTTTTAAAGTCGTAATGAACTTTATTTCCTGCAAGTTGTATTTTCACTGCAAAATGTGTACTAACCTGTTGTTTAAAATACCTCCTGTCTTCTTCATCAATGAGAACAAGATTGAGAAAGTAGCGGACTGAAAATTTCTTGTTAACATCTCGCATTGATGGAGTCAAATCATAACCAGCAAGAAATAATCGAATGGGGATAGATTCACCTGAGAAAAAAATTAAATGCAAGAAAAACTTGTTAGTGAATGTAAAAATTTAACTGTACACCAGAAGTTTTTTTTTTATAACATATTGTATAACACTACAGCTAATTATAAAAATAATTACCATGTTTGTTTTACATTTGGTCCCATTTTTACCAACATTTTTTCAACCTTGTTTGTTTCTGCAGGTAGAAACTCATGGGTCCGTAACTCACACCAAAAATTGTTAAGCATGCATTTTACAACATAAAAGTTCAGTGCAGCAAGTTCATGCACAGCGATTCATGTACAGCAAGTTTATGCATGGTATTTTATGTACACACCATCCAAATCCTATTTAACTTAGACATGTTTACAGTTTGACCCATTCTATTCGGCTAGTTGGATAAGCGGTTGGATTGAACATAATGATAAACGTCTTTATTTCATTCAGTTTAGACAGTGCTTCAAACTTCACCTATTTTAGGGCTGACAAGGTAGCTGATAGGGTCTTGAATGAAACATAGCAATCAACACTCAAACATTTTTACTCAGTTTGGGTATTGTTTATACTTGTGGGGTAAATAATTGGCCATTACATAAAAATCAACAAATCGACACCATACGGCAAGTTCTAGCCATCCAAATATTATGCAATGTAGACACCTTTCAAAAATGTAACACATTTTGTAAGCTAGTGGGGTGACTGTTAAGGTTGTAGGATAATACACATCGATCCAAACCTTACAATAGCATATTTTTTTACTGTACAAATCTTTAAAGTCAAAATGTGACCCATTTTGCAGTAATTGCAAAAGTTACGGACAAACAAAGAAAATGCTCAACCATTATGACTAAAACTCCAGTACTTAGAGGGGATATATTTTATAAGTAAGAACAGTATTACTATGAATGGTACAAAAATAAGAACAGTATGATGAATGTCAAAAACTGAAACAGCATCATATTAATTAGGGATGTGCCAAAACTGCAAATGTTCTGTTTGGTCGAGCACCGAGCATCTCACTTTAATGCCGAGCACACTCGGTGCATTATGACATCACAAAAAATCCCCTTTCTGCGTTTTAGCTCTACAAGCCCTCCTACGTCACCGGCGGTGTTTTATTAAGCTGTACATGCCCATAGTGTTTATCCCACAATCTAGTGCATTTGAAAAATCATTCGTTTTGTTCATAGACACCCTTTAGAACACTAGTTACATATGTTAGCATGGCATGAATATGCAAAGTTAACGCTCGGGTCCATTTGTGCAACTGCTCGGCCGAGCACCGAGCATTAAAAACAGCGATGCTTGGTACAGAGTACTCGGGTTCTGGCTCGGCTCGGCCCATCCCTAATATTAATTGAATCAGACCATTTCTATCAATATGAATATTTTAGCTGTTTACCTTTTACAGGAGCACCATCCATAATTTCAAATTTCGCAATTGTGTCGTCTTCATGGTAAACATTTGGTCCAGTTCCAGTTGACTCACGCTTGATGATGTGGACTTCCATGTGCTTAATCTTAACTCTTACAAGAAGGAAGTAGATTTTTCCAATGATGGCATCTTTGAGGTGATATCTGGTTAAAAATCAATGTATTTTCAAAACTGTGTATACAGATACCAGTTTATCCGACAAGAATATTTTTATTTTTGTGGAAAATTGAATGACAAGAAGTGTTTATGGTAGCATAAAGGCTTCTAAAAATATATATATAAGCACAGTAATGTATAAACACAATACATATTAAACACAGCACAGATGGGCATTGTGTTGACATGTGGTATCAAAGCAACCCGTAATTTACTACATGGTAACACAAGAATCTTCACTGGTGGATCTTGTTGGTAAACTCTATGCAATCTTTTGTGATCAGACAGTATTTAGGTTTCCTAGGTGAAAATCATAATCTCAAATCCGGGAAAAATTGTTTTAAATCTCCAGAATGGCCACCGAGGAAAAAAACATGTTGTGTCTGATTTTGCAATAAAATATTGTTAATGTGAATCGGTTTCCAAAATCATTAATGATGGGAGTGTGCAATTTTATTCGAGAACATATTTTTTGGCAAAAATCTGCTATACAGGGGGACTAGAAAATAGTATTTATTTTGAAAATTAAAAACATCATTAAATTATTTGGTCAAGGTCCAAGGATTCCAAAAATTGTTAGCAATGTCAATAATTCAGCTTCGGTTTGTGGTAACACTAGACCATGTCAAAGCAGGTAGGTTCTGTAAAGCCTGGGTTTAAAAGTTTTTTATACCATTTTGATATTTAAACCAACACCAGTTTTGTCAATCCTAAACAGGGAACACACATACTGTTGCAAAATTTACTTTTGTTTGTTGTATTCAAACTCAATGTGAAGGCAGTCCTCAATCCCCACTTCCATTTTGATACTGTTGTTATTGGCTTCAGGGTATGTGCTCAATGTGTGAACAATAAATTCAAGTTCTTTCGTGAAATCTGTCAGACGTCTCCCAACGGTCACTTTCAAAAAATACCTGCCAAGTGGAATTCACTTTACATTTAACAAGTAGTAGGTTATTATTTTTCAGTTTTTATATCTGTACAAAAATCAAAAGTCGACATTAAGATTCTTCTGCAAATTGCAGCTGGTTTACTCAAATACCTTAATCTAACATTGCTTCCAAAATAGGATTCAAATGGTTTTTCAACATGTGGAAATTGAAATGAAAACACTTTGCTCTGATTCAACACTCCTGGACTTGCCAATTGTTTAGTTAGTGTTGTAAAATCATGAAGATTGGTTCTATCATACAGAATTTCTGCAAAGAAAAAATGCTGACATAAAAAAGTCAACATAACTAGCCCATATTTTTAGCCATATTCAACTTTGGGTGGTTAAATCACAGAAAAGGCCCTTACCTATTTGACCAATGAGTTCAATCTTGATTCCTTTGTGGTCAATTTTTGTTCCTGATTTGAGCCCAACACTGACAGCACCCGATACAGTTTCACCGTCATAATAAACACTTAATTCAGCACTTTTGCTCTCAGATATTCGGTGCTCAACCTTTTTCCTTTAAAAGTAGACCATTTTTGACAACAAAACAGTGACACCTTTAAATTATATTTCTTCTTAGTCAACCAGATATTTCCATAAAGATAAATATTAAGCCACATAGTTTAATAATTTATCTCACTATGAAGCACCATTTTAATAACAAGTGAACGTAAACGCCATTATAGAGGTTAACAAACACAACAAAACAGGAACAGTATTATAGTCTTCTATAACTTCTATTAAGTGTTTCACGTTATTTTTTGCACTGTAAATTCGTTGGTGGTACGTTACCTCTTTTCCGCACCATCGAGTACTATTTCCACATCTTCAATAGCACCGTATCCAAAAAAGTTCATGGTGACTTCAACTTTAAGGTTCTTACGCAAAACTTTTTAAAAGGCCCAATTGTTTTCCATTGACACGTTTTCATAAACGTTGCTATTAGCCTTTTATCCTACACAACACTACTTCATACGTTGTTTTTTTGCAAAACCACAGTTTTTTAGCAAAATTGCGTGACCAGCAAGAGCACAACTTTGCGCTTGAGATCTTTTGACGCATGTCGCATGCTGAATGTATCTGTCGCTTTTAAACTTACAATTGTGACAGGGGGACGAAAGACAGAACTTACTGAAATCTTTTAAGCTATTTTTTTAGCAAAGTAAAAAGAAAAGTAGCGTTGTCTGTGATAACAGCGCATCGACTTATGCTGGTAAGAAACTTTGAAAGAAAAGAACAGTTAAAACCTTTTGCATTTTGTCTGTCTTAGCTTTCCAGATATGAAGGGTACTTCTGTCGAAATGGATTTGGTCGTTTGCAAAAACTTCTGTCGAATTAAAATATTGTATACATCCGAACAATTTTGAAATGACTCGCATTCAAATGTGAAAATGACGTTGTTAAAAATTGGGACAGGTAGAGCGGTGTGCTGGTGTTCCTATGTTGTGGTAATGGTATTAGATAATAACAGTCACCGAAATTGTGAATCAAGTAAAAAGTTTGGGTTGGGGGAGCCTCCGGTTTCTGACGTTGTTAAAATATCTACAGCAGTTTTTTGTCTAATCTTCCTACAAAGACACTTCATCCACAAGCTTCAAATTTGTTGATCAATACACAACTCAAAATGTGAATTATATTACACAAAGGGCTAAAGCAATATAGCTTTTGGCATGTTACAATGCCATTACGTCAAAAACGGTTACAAAACATGAACAAATTTGTAACAGCAGCAAATTTAGCAAACATAATCTCTACATGCACATTGCAACACAATTACTGCATAAAAACAACAAAGTCTAGTTTTAACTTCTAAACCAACGCATCTCAATCAAATCAGCAGTGTCTTAGTAAGTGTAAAATTGGGATAGACAGTGCAAACTATAACATTTAGTTTCTTTTTCAGAAAACATTTTTTTATTAAAAAAAGTAGCAGTAAGTAAGTGAAACGTTGAGGTGTTCTGTCGTATACACCTCAATGGCACCCACACAATTCAAACAGTTAATTGAAAGTTATACTTGAAAGTATAAACATTGTCAACACTGATCACATCACTGATTCTTACGAGTCTTTTGCACAAACTTTGGAAAGTGCTTCACGATATTGAGCTACCTCCACCCCTTCCCAGTTGGCATTATTTAGTGGCTTAAAATACCTGAAAAATTAAAAAATGTGGATTTCAACAAAGTGCTGGTCAAGGTCTGATGAAATCAACATACATTTGTAACTTGGATCTGCTTGAAATAAGTCTGCCAGCAAACTGTTTACTTTAATGCTTTTTGTTGAGAAAAATAAATCGCTTTACTTTATGATGTTGCAAACTTCTAACTTAATAATCACTTGAGCACTTTGATTTGATTGTCATGTTTACTGGCACTAAGTACCCTTACCATGATGGTGGATGTACCAGTTAAAAATACAAAACAAACAGAAATACCTTTTTTTTAAACATTAGCACAGCATTGGTTATGATCAGGCATATGCTCCTTCCCAAGAAAAAACGTTTTATTGCCAAAATAAAACTTACTGCTCCATGATTTCTTCTTGAACTTGCCGTTCTTTTTTTGTAATACCCTCCCTCAGTACTTGCAGATTGCTTGCCACGTTTTTCATGCTGTCAGTATAAATAAGAGTAGTGGTTGTCACTATTTTATTTATATCCAATTTGAATCTTGGGAAGGATTTAAATCGTATTTATTGAGAAAAGTAATGGGAAGGATTTAAATCGTATTTATTGAGAAAAAAAGGGAAGGATTTAAACCATATCACAATCCCCATTTCAAATAGGTCTAGTTTATCAAGCACAAATTATAGGTAATAGTTTTTTAAAAATTTTGATTAGTTGGTATTCCTGATTAATTAGATTGTATTTACTCAATATATATCAGGCAAAATGGTTTGGGATTTAATTTACCAGTTTCATTTTATATCTGTTACAATTTGAAAATTTTTATCTACCAGCTGTAACATATTCATTCAGGTAGTAGTACAAACCAACCTCATCTCCAGACTCATAGAAATTTTAAATCTGGGGGGGGGGGTTATTCATTCAAAAAAGGTTGGGTGTCGGTAGTACAAACCAACCTCATCTCCAGACTCATAGAAATTTTAAATCTGACTCCAACTCAGACTAATGATTCTTATTAATAACAGTAAATATTTTTTAAATATGCTTGAGGCCTTTTTAAATATGCTTGAGGTAAATGTGTTTTTCTGCATACTGATGTGTATGAGTGTTTATGTAATTAATTTATAATGATAGGTTATAAAAACCCGAAGTTAAAATTTGATTAATCATTTTTTTTTCCGAAAATCTAATTAAGTTAAGAAGTCTAAGTTAATCGCTGACTTCAAGTCTCATTGCTCAAAACGGTCTCTAACTTATTGACTCTGAATTGTCAGTTTTGCATTCCAACATAATAAATAATCTATGCCCAAACCAGCAAAAAACACTGTTCACATCACTTTAATACGGTTGGTTTTGTTTATGTTATTTAATTGTAAATTTATGACTTAACTAAGTTTGTCACAATTCAAACTAATTTGAAAAGAGCTGTGTTTCTGACCTTGCTGAGCTAAAAAGAGTTGTTTGAATATCAGGTTGCTGCAATGAAAAGTCTGTTGCTATTCTTGATATGTCAACATCATGATTCTGTGCAAAACAAAAAATGTCATGCAAATGTTCCAGGTGTCATGTCATTAACCTATGGCATAGACATATTTTACTCCATTAGGTCAGTGTTTTTGTAATAAAGTTTTTTTCCAACAATGCTCAATGCTTTCATTGGTTGTTAAAAATGTAAGTTAAGGTCAAGGGTAAAAAAGTGCTACAAATCCAAACTACTAAAACACCATTTCAATCATGAAACAATAACAACATTATGTACCTGGCAGTAGGCCACAGCTTGTTTACACACTGATTTAATCTTTTTGTTAGCTGGATGCCAATCGGCAGGTCCACGATTGGTGAGGAGACCCATTGAAAGTGGAGAAGCATTGATAACTCCAATGCCATTTGACTACAAACAACAAAGACCAGTGGGTATACTAGGTAGTGTGTTGATTTTGTTTGCATGCTCCACTAACATACAACAAGCTATAGTTTTGTATTGCCTTTTAGCACATGAGAAATGAGTTAGTTGGCATTTCATGATCATGAAGATGGCATTTACCAATATGCCAGACAAGTACACAAAATGTGTTTCCTGCATGCATTAATTTATCGTTCCGTTTTCTAGCATTGCTCTTTGCAAACACAAAAGTTATGACATATTGCACATTTTTACCAATTTTTTTTTCCTTGAAAAATTAGACAAGGTTTAATTGTAGTTTGTACTATAAAAGTAACAAAAATACCTTCAAAAAAGGTAAGAACTCTTGAAGTGAATTATCGTTCATGGAACCACGACAGTAAGTCAGCACAGTATCAACTTTTACAGCAGATCTCTCAATTACCTTTCTGTAATGTTATCAAACAACACACATAAAAAAGTATTTTGTTAAACTAGAAGGGTGGCTTAGCACATATTGCCCTTGCATATACACTATAATACATATTTTCTACACTTATTTTATATTAGGTCCCATATCATCCATTGTCTTTTATAACCTTGGTTGTTTCTGCAAGCAAAAACTCATGGGTCCCCCACACATGCAAAGTTGTAAATAATACATTTCAAGAGATAACCATGAGAAAGTCGGGTGTTGTAAGGTAAAACACAGTGATCGGTACTGTGCATAAATAAATATGCTTTATGGAGTACAAACTATTTAAATTCAGTCCATTTATACATTTTTGAAGGTTTTTCTATTTTATGGTCTATCTGAGAAAAAAAGTGTTAAATAGTGAGAAAATAGGCTAAAACACAACAATCAGCTCCTATAACACAAATCAGCGCGAATTGCACGTGACTGTTGGGGGCTAGTGGAGTAAATGATAGAGCTACAGGGTTGAACCCAACAATTAACACCTATAAATATTGCACTGTACAAGCTCTCCAAATTTCATTTAATTCAGACATAGTTTGAAAAATTGACCCATTTTGGGGGGCTAGTGGGGTAAATGCTGGGGCAACAGGGTAAAACACAACATTATACACCTATAAATGCACACTCTACAAGCTGTCCAAATTTCATTTAATTCTGACATTGTTAAAAAATTGACCCATTTTGGGGGGCTAGTGGGGTAAATGTTGGGGCGACAAAGTTGAACATAACAAACAACAACTATAAGTAGCACACTCTATAAGCTGTCCAAATTTCATCCAATTCGGACAATGTTTAACAAATTCACCCTTTTAGGGGGCTAGAGGGGTAAATATTGGGGCTACAGGGTTAAACACAACAATTGAAACCTAAAAATGACAAATTATACAAGCTGTCAAAATTTCATCTAATTCCGACAGCGTTTAAAACACTCACCCATTTTAGGGGTTAGTGGGGTAACTGATGGGGTTTAAAACCCAAAAGTATAAAATATGAAACCACAATGACCCAATCAACAGTCATGTAAAATTTTATCCAATTCTGACAATGTTTAACATTTTGACCACTAGAGGTGTTATTAGCAACATTCGTCAATGCTTCTGACGTCATAAGGCTGTTAAGTGTCAACTGCAAAACATCCTCGAACAAACCCACAAACACTGGTAACAAATGTCTGGTTGCCTTTATAACACCTCAGAAAACTAACATTTGTGGTGCGCACCAACAACATTTTACAGTTTGATGGCTAGCAGAAAACTAACGTTTGTGGTGCGCACCAACAACATTTTACATTTTGGGGGCTAGCGGGGTAAATACTGGGGTTGTCATGACAAACGAAGCAGATGGCACATCTACATAACTATATCTACTATCTGTGAAAGTTTCATCCAAATCCACCAAACATTTCATGGCAAAATGGGGTGGACAAACTTCAGGGAAGAAAAAAAAAAGAAAAAAAAAGAAGAAAAAAAAGAAATCGAGTAAAATCAAAATGTGTCCCCTTCAGGGAAGGGGACCCATAATAAGCTAGATTATAAATAATACATGTTCACCAACGACAAAAAGTTGGGTGCAATATGAGCAAAAGTTTTAAAAACTTAACATTATATCTGTTAAACAAACAAATAATGGGCTGAAACAAAGTTTCCGGCAACAAACATGTCCTAACAGAATAAAAAAATGTTATATCCCACCTAAAATTTTCTAGTGGATAGCCAGTTATTCCAATGTATCTAGCTTTTCCTGATTCTTTGACTTTTTGTAATGCGGGTAAGGTTTCATTTATGATAATATCAAGACTGGGTGCAAATTCCATGTCATGGACCTGGTTTTAAAAAACTAAACTCATGGGTACAAATGCAAAAATATAGAAATAGAACAACTGCTCATGCAAAAAATTAGTGAACTTGCTTTTTTCATGCAAAATTATGAATTTTCAAATTTCAAATACAATTTGTTTACTTGTTTTGTGGTTGCTAAAAGTAGATTTATTTTGCCAACAAGTGTGCAAAAGTCATTAACAATCCAACTTTATACCTGAATTATATCAACAAATTCAAGTCCAAGTCTATTTAAACTTTCATCAACAGATTGAATAACTCTTTCAGCACTGAAGTCAAACATTTTTTCACAATCAGGTTCATATCTTCCCACTTTTGTGTTTATGTAAAAAGTATTGCGAGGAAGTTTGGGTAAAATCTGCAACCAAAAAGCTTACAGTTAGTCAATGGAAAATTAAGCGAATGGAAAATCACATAGAAAATTTTCCTCACCAACACATATTGAAAAAAAGAAGCAACATAATATTTTTCACTCATGAAGCACAAAAAAAGAAAATCCTTTGGTTCAGAAAAAAGAGCAGATGGAACAAAACTACAAGTGTTCTGCTGAACCAAATTTTTATGTTTGTTTTTAATGCTATTTACCTTTCCTAGCACTTGTTCACTTTTTCCATGACCATACCATGGAGCAGTATCAAGTAAGTTCAAACCTTCTTTGATTGCATTTTCTGTTACCTTAACTGACTCTTCATCATCTGTAGCCCGAAATACACTTCCCAGTGCAGAGCAACCTACAGTTTCAACACAAGAATTACAGGTATTAAGTTAAGGTTACTTTGTTTACTTGAAAAAGCCAAAGAACCACAACAGAAAACCAATTATTACAATACATTTGAATCACAATTAAAGTTAAAAACAGCAGGTTGCACAAAACGATTTTTGCATTCCAGTCATTAACAACTGATGGTCATTCAATGCCAGGAAATCTAACATACTAATGCTTATTTCTCAATTATACATTGTATTTTGCAAAAAAACAATTAACTTATTAATATGCTGTTTCAACATTTAGTAACACCTTACAAACTTCTTACCAAACGCTAACTTAGGAACAATTAGGTCAGTGCTGCCTAACTGCTGGTAAGTCAGCTTGGACAAAGTGTCCTCATTTTGAAATCCCTTGACATACGTTGGTGGTCTAAAAAACATGTAGTACGTCAGTGCGACGTACAAAGTTACGTATCTCAGATTCAACAAAATTAATACATTTATTAGCAGAAATCAAAAATAATTTCTTGCAAAAATGTTAGCCCTGCTTCTTGGCCAGGCGGTCAACGGACGGGGGACGGGTAATAACTTTTCCTATTGTCACGTTTGTTTCCAAATAAAAAGATAGCAAAGCAATAAAAAACGTTGCAACACAGCTGATTACAATCATTCACGCTCAAACAATGTTTAGTGAAAATACAATTAGAAAATTTTAACTTACAAAGGTCCCATTGTTTAACTTTTTCGTAAGACTTCAAAAAAAACACAATCGGGATTATCACGTGTAAAAATGTGCCGCATGACTGCGCTCAATATGCTACAAACTTGTTTTGTTGAGTTGAGTTGAGTTTCCCCCCCCCCAGCAACACATTTGCGCTAAAATATTCACCAAGCCGGAAATAGCTGCGCTTTTTCTGCGCAATAAAGCGCAACAAAGGTATGGTGGAAAAATGATAAACGCGCTGCAGCTACACCGTTACTAATAGCGACCAACGCCCCCAGGGCAAACAGTGGAAAAAAGGCTCCAGCAAACACACAAAACATCACACAAAACATCGCATATCTTCAGTTCTAGTACAGGTAGAACGGTGAAATTTCACACCTGTACTAAGTCGAATATGCAGAATTTAAATATGCAAAAAAAATTTTTTTGCCACAAAATAAAAAAATATCCCGATTTTGGTAACTTAAACTAAAACGGGAAAAATCAAATACTGCTCATTTTTTTTGTGGAA
>QLIY01001310.1:8906-43398 GCA_003260075.1 Phallusia mammillata | reverse complement strand
AAGAAATGATGACGCTCGGAGTGCTTCACTGGAAGGTTCAACATACCAGACTCGGTCTGGTCGGACTGTACACGCACCGCAGCGATTATTTAGCGAATAGTGTTACGTATTTTTCGTTTTGTCTATTATTGTTATGTTTATATTTACAATCTTTCTGAAGAGGGAAGATGTAGTGAATTTGTGACGTTATACGCTTGGGTGGTTTTCTACTACGTAGTCTTTCTTGTACCTCTCCACCTTCTTGGAGGTCATTCTAGTTACGCGCGCATGCTGTGCGGTTGTGCTTTTGGCTCCTGGCAATAAAACACTACAATGTTGACTCATACCAAAGAAATCAACGGTAATGTGGTATGAGATACAGTGTGAATTTATACGCAATTTAGGCATATTTGTGAAGAATGCGTAACGAGTTACGTTGTTATATGTCTTTGACGGATTGTTGGTGTGCTCTAAATTTTGTTGATTTTACAAAATTGTTTGAATGCATACATTTAACACATAAGGATTTATTTACTCTTATTACAATGGGGTACGAGCGCTAAAAAAGTTAGAAAACGCTGTATTAGAACATGTCCGGGCACATTCGCTAACAATCCAATGCGGCAGAATTTATTGCTTGTGTTTTGTATTTCTCCTTGTTTACCGACTGTTGTTGCTGTTTTCTTTTGTTTCGATGTTAAAGTTAATGATGTCCATTTTTACTCGTCACCTGTTCAAGCGATTTTCTCTTTTTATAGTTCAATTTCGTGGAAAATTTCACGATACCAAAATGCACATCTAACATACGACACACGTGTAAAATAAAATAGACTATGGTGATTAAATTGTACCTATTAATGATTTAAATCAGAGAGTCGAAGCGCTTGTCATATGGGTTCAGGTTCGGTTCGGGTTCACTTGGTTTTGTTTTTAGGGGTTCGGTTCAGGTTTTTAAAAATGTTTATTTTTGGGTTCGGGTTTTGTTCCGGTTCGGGCAAATTATCCAGTCCGAACCGGAAGTTTTTTTATTGTTTGAAACTCCAAAATAATTTTGCCCGTGCACTGTTATTTTTGACACGCCCTATAAGTGTTGTCTCGTGAATTCTGTAGTGCGCTGTTTTGAAAAAAAATCACAAAACATGAAACTGACTGCATTTTTTACTGGCTCGGGTCCTACGCCAAACAAAATATGGGGTTCAACTCCGGTTCGGGTTTTTAGAATATCGTAATTAGCGGTTCGGATTCGGTTCGGGTTTAATGAAATTAACCGCTCAAACCGGTTCGCGGGTTCAGTTCCGGTTCGACTTCCTGATTTAAATGATTACGATGAGTAAATCTCAATTCTTATCAAATGTTGATTAGTTATTCATAACTTAAATTATTTGATTCAGCTAAACAAGCCCAAAACGAATTCATCAATTTGATACAGTCCCATCTTGTGCTACTTTAAAATAAAATGACTGACCCGGGCTCAATATGAAATATATTGCGCCACCTGGTGGTAGACTGTGTACACCTCTCTGTTAGCACCTGTTTTGCCTACTTAACTCACAATATCAATTAAATGCTGGTTAGCCTAAAGCCCTATGAAGCCCTTACTGTTGCTGTAAGTAACAAACGTTATAGTCACGATTCGATCTTATACATCGATGTACTAATACAGAAATCGACCTGATCNTATCGATGTACTAATACAGAAATCGTCCTGATCCACGGCTGCTCAACAGACGATTCCAGTCACATATATAGACATTAATTAGCTGACAAATTCAGCACACACTTAAATCAGTCTGTATATTTCTTATGCGAAACACTTTGGAAATCGATTTCGCCCAAATATATGGCATCGTCAGTCCTAAACAGGAAACAAATAAATCACGATGTAAAAAGATAAAAATGTAAAAGAATAAAAGAGGATACAGGTATTTTGCAGTTAAACCACACAAGACCCTGCTGCAACGGCTACAACAGCAACGGCTTCTAGTTTTTCAGTGATGTTATTTCTTTCGTTTTCGGTGTTATCTACGTTCATTGTTGCTCTTGTATTTTCGGGCTTTGTTGTTCTGCTCCTCAACATCGACATTTAATACTGCCACTTTTCCTTTGTTTCTAGATCGATAATAAAGGGTCACTGACTCGATGGCCAGTGTTTGGCCTTTCAGTGATCCCGTTACGCAATTGCGAATTTTCCAAATATTATTGCAATGTACTTTACTCTAATGCAGTGGTTCTTAACCTTTTTTCCTTGCTGCACCCCTTTCAAATCACTAACCAGTTTTCGCACCCCCTTTCAAATCACTAACCAATTTTCGCTCCCCCTTCTGTAATTGCTTAAATAGAATAGACCTAACCAACCTTAATGATTCAGCATCCCCGCACCCCCTAGGAACAGTTCTCGCACCCCTTGTGGGTGCGTGCACCCCAGGTTAAGAACCCCTGCTCTAATGGGTGACAAAATAAAAGAATTGAATTGAATATTGGCTAATCAAATATTTTCTTAGACAATCGCCGAAAACAATCAGACGTAGTGAATAATGGAAAAATTGCAACAAGAGTTGAAGAGAACCCGGCTTCGCGGGCGCAAATTTAAAGAACTAGCGGAGTTCGTACAAACTCAGCTGACAAATACAGGACCAAACCGGTAAAAAAAGGGTATTGTTAAATTATGGCAATTTGGGGGTCTTAAAACAACCACTGTTAAATTCTGACTGTAAACGTAACCTTAAAATATTTTCTAACTTTTCTTTTTTTTTCCTTTTAAGCTTAATGAATGCAATGAACTCGCAAAGGAAACTTGGGCGAAACGATCAAACACGGGTGGGAGTATATTTTCATCCTCCCCAAAAACTTGTTTAGTTTGAATCAAAAGTAAGCTTTTACAGAACTGACGATGCCAATAGGCGAAATATATATTCTTAACCAGCGTTATCGACTGATTCTGTTTCTTTGGAAACCTGTTTCCATAATTAGAGTTATACTTTCTAAGCTTAAAAGTAAGTCATGTGCTTGTTTTACCCTTAATTTTTATTTCACTTTTTTATTAACACTTATTTTCATTTTGACAGAAAACTGGTGAAGTGAAAGTTATAGGATTCAAGGAGGTAGGTTTGGGCATTGTCAAAACTGCATGTTATTGATAAAATTTAGAAGACTATTTTACTAGGTTCGAGATGGTATCGTCGCTTCAGAATGGGCACGACATTTGCTTCGTTTGTTTGTTCAATGCGTTGCAGGGCAATACCTGGTTGGACAGTGAGGTAACTTTCATTTTCGTATACCGATTAATTCTATTGCTGGAAGAATACTGAAAAAATTATAATTGATGATTATTTCCAGGTTCATTCAAAACGACAGTAATATGTTTGTGTTAGATACATTCGTTGTTGGATGATGTTCTACTTAAACGAAATCTTTATTCCAAGGTACATGTTTAGCGGTATACTTTGAAACTAACTTTTTGAAAAACAAAACAATACGTTATAAAAATTTTGCGTTTTTTAGATTGACTTTACAAAGTTTAATTCCATCATTGGGTTTTATAATCTACACGGAAATCACTGGAACTTGTTGGTAAGTTGGTTTGTGCGTTTAAATTTTGTTTTGTCTTTCTTCTGTTTTTATTAACATAACTTGTTTTAGCACATAGACATGCTTTTAACAAGTGTCTCACTAATCGACCCCATGCGAACTAAAGCTGTGGAATGTTGGAAGTTAGTGGTTTTCTTTCTTTTTTTCCTGTATACAGAATATTTTAACACGACGAACCTGTTTAGAAACTACTTGAATTTACGAAATGACACACGTAACAAGAAGCCATGGCGACCGTTGTTGGTAAAGCATTCGCGCCATAGTGATGGAAAAAAAATGTTAAGCAAAGTACGACTGGAACACTGCTTAATAAAGCGGCTCAGCGAAAACTGCGAAGAATACGACGCTCGAATCGTCAATGCAACCGGTTTGAAAAATAATTTTTAGGCATATTTAACCGAAAATTTAAAAATTACTGTTATTTTTTGAATTAGAAAATTACCAAAACATTTGTTGTGAGTGTGGGAAAACGGAAGGTCCCGAAATTGGATTCTGGGTACGTATGTTTTTCAAACAAACTGTCTTCTTTATATTTCAAGTTATAACTTACGTTAATTTTTTCAACAGATTGGATGCGACGATTGCAACAGATGTTTTCACTCCAACTGCCTGGGAATGGCAGAAAAAGTTTACTATGATGCTGTCAATAACAAACATTGGAAGTGTATAGCGTGTTAACTAGAGCTGTGTTTAATAAATTTGAAAACTCATACAAGCGTCTTTTTTCGCACTTAGCTTTGGACATTGCTGTCGATAAGGTGAGAAGTTTGAACTTCTATAACTTTTGTTAGACACATAGGTAGTTAATGAAATTTTGCACAAACATAGTTGTATACACCAATAATAAATGCTGTAAATTTTATAAATCGATCGTTCGTAACAGTGTTTTATTTTAGAAAGTTTTTGGTAGGTCGTTATGACGGACAGCTGCTCGTTCTCCAGTAGGACAACCTAAATTTTGATCATGATATCTCCTCTGTACTGCTGTTTAGAACCCAGATAAAAAACAAATGAAATGAAAAAAAAATGAAAAAAAATGAGAAGAAAATGAAAGAAACCAATCATGACTTAAGTGGTGGTGTTAGCAAATCAGGTGCTGCATTCAGTAAGGCATTATCACCATGGACAAAATCTTAGCATCAAGACCAAGAAGTGTGGTAAGTTGTGTGGATTTTGAAAATGAAGATAATACCTGTTTCAGCATTTTGATTGACACAATTGACCTAATGTATCGAAATATTTGTTAACATGTATGTTAAAAATTGGTTTCAAAAAAACCTTTACGAAAGGCTGGGGGCTGGTATAGAATTATTACATTGTTTATGTTAGGCATGTGGATCGGGGGGGAATAGAAACCATTCCAATTCCTAAAGATACTAAGGTGGCACCAGCACCATCTCCACACCAACCAGACTTGACTGGGGACAACATAAATGTTACTGAACCACCAGAGGAAGAGGAGACATTCTCTATTTTGGAATCAATAGGTAATAGACATGAAGGTTTTTGTCAATGTGCATTTGCTGAATATCTGCTAAAAAAATTGAACAATTTGAACATATTTATGCTTCATCAATACACTTACATTAACAAGATACTTCAGGTAAATTGCTGCACTTCCTTAGCAATGCCACATTTCGGAAATAATAAAATTTAAAGTCTCAAAAATCGAAATGGCCACTTTCTAATTAACCTCAGAATTCGCATTATTGACGCAATAAATTTCAAGCAGGTCAGTCTCACATAGGTCAGGATTCGATGCCTTTTTCCGACATTTAATGAAACACTAGTGTGATTCAGTAATTGACCAAAGGTGTATGCACCGTTGTTATGCTTGATCTTAAATGTCTTGAATTGTTTTAAAATCATATTTTTTGTTTGTTTGTTTGTTAGTGTTTGTAACCGTCACTTCATTGTTTTATTTTTTTCGTTGGTGCCACCCCTTAATTACGTTTTTTGCTACGGCACCATCGCTGCTTTCCCTTAGGGGTGATTTGTTTGTAAACCGTTGATTGTGCTGTTCCGCATGCCATCGGGCGTCGTTAGTCGACGATAGGGTTTTTTCTCTGTACGCCGTGAAACGTGGAGGTGTTGGTAGTGGGTTGCCACGTGCCTGTCCTAACATTGTGTTTTTACATTGTTTCAAAATGTAAGTCCGCGCCTATAAGCTAAACCAGTGTTATACGCAGGCGATCAGAGAATAAGGCCCATCAAGTCAAAGAACCCATTCAAAGAGTCGGAACCGGGTGCTCTTTTCGTCGAAGTGTGTTTCATATTTGTGTGACTGTGTGTTTTGGGGGCGCACCTCTAGCGCCTAATAATAATCGACGCAAGAGTACAAACCCTGCGTTCGCGAGCGAATGTTATGCAACAACCCTGTTATGGGCAAAAAAGGCCGATATGACGTTTTGGATGTTGATGGCGCTGAAGAGCCCTTTTTTTTGAAGCAGCTAACTGAAGTTTGTAGGACGAATTCAGGTCGGGGGGAAAGTAGCGAAACTTTGTTTGCTTGGTGGTTTTTGGCACCTTAGATAGGTTTTGTGGTATACAGGAGGGTATAATGATGTCTACTTGTCAACTGTTGAAAAATATAAGGCAAGAGTGGACAGATGGAAAATGGTTACATCTCTTCAACATGCACGCAACTGTCCATCTGCTTGTGTGGTTGGAAATAAAAACTATGTTATTGGAGGGTAAGAATTTCCCTAAGGGATGATCGACGATAGCGGTGTTAGTATCGGTAGTGGGTTGCATAACGTTTTGTTTTCAAATTGTTTTAAAATATAATTCCGCGCCCGTAAGCTAAACCAGTGTGCGGGATTAATTGGCTTCAGTGGTGAGCCGTTATTGCAAGATTTTAAGTAAGCAGAATTGTTGCATAAAGATTTGGCAGGCCTTCCGAAATAATTCATGAGCGTTATTGCAAAAACATAACACACTGTAGGCATTCTACTGGCAAACAAATGCGAGCCTCCTATCATAAGTGTAACCCGCCCACGAGCTTTGACAGATACCATTGCCAAAGATAAAGGTGAAACTTTGGATTAGAAGGATAAAATGGTGGAAAAAGGTTAAGTACAAAACGAATTACTCAGTTTATTAGTGCATCTCCAGAAAATATAGCAAAATTTGTTTCGAAAATTCGGGGATAGCATTAAGTAATCAGCAAAGACTTGCTAGGTGTGTATGCGGTGAAGAGCTCGAAAATCCTTCAAGACAACCCAGTTTTATTGCAACATATCAACATGCTCCTAATTTCGGTTTATTTTACGATCCAGTGTTCTCTCGCGTTTCCCGTTTCTTTAAATACTGCGCCAAACCAACATTTTCCAGTTTCTACTCTGTATTCTGTTATAAAGCGCGGGGTAATATTCTAGGTGTTTCCTCAACTGCTGCGTCGTTGAAACCTTGAAAGTCGGTTGTTTTATGTTAGTTTCTAACAGTTATTTAGAGTTCCTATGCTCAGTTCCCCCACCATCGGTTGTCGGAAGTCTTATCACAATGGGGTTTTCCACATCACTTCATTTGGCATATAAAATCCCTGTATGAGGATGAAACAGCGCTAATTCAAACTGCAGCAGGACTTTCTCAAACAAAACGGTGTGTTTTCCCACTTTAATTTGCACGTAGGCCTATGTCAATCCAGGGTGGATATGGTGGCATATTGATGAAAAGCTGCACAATCCACGATATGCGGACGATGCAGTCCTGCTTGCTGGATTCATGCAATTACTTTAACGATCTTTCAAGCTGGTGGAAATACAATGTGAAAAAAAATATAAAATATGTCTGCTTATGAACATAAAGAAAACAAAAATTATGGTGGTAGCAAAACATTCCATAACAAGTGCTATTGTAACTTCCTCTGGAAGTATTTTAGAACAAGTCCACAGTTTCATCTACTTGGGAGCAAACATAAGTGATTCTGAAAGTGAGTCGCAAGAAATCAGTCGGTGGCTAGCTGGAGCAAGAACAGTCACACACAATCTTTACTCTATTTGGAGAGATACAACCATCAGAAAAGGCCTAAAGGTTTGTCTAATTAAATCTTTGGTTTGTTTTTTTGCTACTCATAGGCACTTAAGAGCAACTGATCGCGCCAAGCTTGAACGTTTTGAATTGTACTGCTATCGCTTGCTAAGAATTACAAAAAAATAATGAAGTACAACGGACACACAAGGGCGTCCGCAGGTTTTCGGTTAGGGGGGTCAAGGTGGGTTCGCACTGCCCTTTCGGTGGCTAGCGTATTCTCCTCTCCTACGATGGCCCATGTGCAAATTATGTGTGCTCTTTCGGCAGCCTATTCATCGTGGCACAACTGGCGCATTCATCAGTGCTCCATGTATGAAGTATAATGATTTCCATAACTCTGCCCGAAACCATGTTAGTAGTGCTTGGCATTGTCACGCTCAGGAGGACGCTAACGAGTTCATCAACAAAGTGAAATATCCGGAACGTCGCGTTGATAGTTTTTTGGATAATGATTTTATAGATTTTATCTGAAACTGTGAATTATCCTTCTTCAGATTTATGTGAGATAAAGCCAGTGCCCGCACTAATAATGTGGTTCTGAGAGTACAGGAGCTGAAGTTGTCGAATTTTGCGATTACGGGTAGCTCGTAGGTATCTTCGTAAATTAATAGAGGGTGGGATACTCCCGAAAAGGGTAATGATCACAATCGGAGAGCTTGACCAGCCAGCCATCACTCGTATCACCTATGCTCCCCCCCCCCTTTCAGAAAATTGCCTATTTTTGCATGTTCTCGCTTTTTCATTTGTCATCCAACAATTTTCCAGGGGGGGTCAGCTGACCCCATTTGCCCCTATGTTCGGACGCCCTACTACACCAGGCATATAAATAACCATGTCAAAGTTACTGAATTTTATTTGGCGGTTGGTTGCCAACGCTGCCCAAATATGGCTGCATCACCTTTCTGGACGTGCTTGTGACCAGAACAGGAAATGGAAAAGTGCCCACGACGGTGTATCAGAATCCTGCACACTAAATGGGCAAGTTTTACGCCATTACATTCCAAGCGTGCGTGCCGACTATCAAGTTCTTGTATGGGGTGCATGCGAGTTGGTTATCTTGTGCGTTTCATCAACAGCTGCATTTCCCTTTTTTTAATAGAAAGTACCATCCGCAGCGGGTTCGAGAATCTCAAGAAACTGTTAAGTGAGGTTACCTTTTCTTGGGCCTGTTTCCCATTACGCACGACGCGCAGAGGCATGTTAAGCACATTTCCTAAGGCAAAGTACACGTCTACGCCTTGTGCTTGTAACACAAAAATTAAAATCATATTTTCAGGTAAAGGATCAAACTTCAACTCGACCGTGTGCGCCCATTTGCAGAGCAACCCAACACACAAGGTGAATTTCAATAACCCAGATGTACTGGCGTCGTTTAAAGATTATACTCGGCTGCAGCTTTTGGAATCCCTTAACATTCAAGAACACAGCCCCGAGCTAAATGTTGACCAAACTTCGACCCCATTGTACCTTTTTCTCACGTGACCATTTATCGCCGTGATCCACACGTTGTTACCTGCCATTGTGTACCCAATTAGTGATATTGCGGTAACCACCGCTGTAAACAATCGCCAAAAGAGGTTGGAGGCAGTTGCAGACCAGCATGAATGCCGATATCACAAGAAACAATACAATTCTAAAAAGAACAAAGCAGGTGTCAAGTGGTTTTAGCCTGGTAAGGGTGTGGCTTGTGTCCCATAGAAATACAACAAAATTCCCTGGTTAGCGTTTGCACGGTCTCTGTTCTAGTGCTGGCCCTCGAAAAATTGAAACAGACAAACTTGCGCAATTTTTAAGAGCGTAGTAAATATTTGTCAACAAGCCAGAAAGAAAACAGTGTCAGTGAAAGCCTTCAAAGGTGTGTTGAGAAAACGTCCTACTTTGACCAGAGACAGTTTTTCAAGACAGAACTTGTGGCCACGTACATCACAAATTTACATATCAATTCAACACTTTATCAGGTCTTTGGAAGCGACGCAAATGAAATTAATGGAAAAAAGCGCATATTCATGTAGCTGCTTTCAGGAAAAGACAGGAATTTGTGAAGAACATAAAAAAGAAACGTCGACAAGTACGTAATGGCCCTACTTACTGCAGGATCTATGGAGGAAATAAAGAAGTTGTTTACCACATGACAATTTTGTTTGCAACGAGGGATGCGCTTCACGCAGAGGACAACTGGAAGATTTTGCTGACAAAAAGTATTTGCAAATACTAAGAACAAGGTACAGTGAAACTAAGATTCCCACCAATAACTTTCTTAAAAATAATATTTTGAAAATTGCGCTTTGTTCAGGATTACTGGAACACATTTGCGTCTAAAATTTATTCCGATTTGTTTGTAACGAAATAGAATTTTAGAATGCAAGTTGTTATCGAGCAGAGTCAGCAAGTGTTGAAAAAAGATTCAGGTGTCAAGAAAGGTTTTCCCGCAGCAGTTTGTACAGCTTTATGCCACTTGTTCGACAGTACAAAGATAAGGCCTGAGTAGGAGCAAAAAAACAACAACAGAGTCGTCGGAGCCTGAGAAAAAGTAGCTACTACAACAAGAATTACAAGCAATATATGCAGGCCTCCGTAAATAACAACCTTTGGCGTTGTACAATTAACAGGAAACAGATTTCAGACAAAGAGCAAGATAGACGTACATGTTACATGCTGTGCACCCAAGATTTATACCAAATTTGTGAATGAATTCTAAAAATTATTCGGACTTTCTGCAAACAGATTAATGGTTAACTGATTCGCACATCGACACCGTTTCGTCGTTGACAATTGTAGAATACAATTGACCAACTTTCAATTTCGGCTGTACTGACCAAGTCAACCATTTACTACGATCCCATCAACAAAAAGCTTCGCAGTGTATTTGGGATTATGTCAAACTACAACGAACATAGCTAAGGAATCATTAAAGGATCTCGATTATCAACCCATACACACCCCCTTTCTTGTATCAAAAAATTTCTCGGAATCGCTGAAATGAAAGGGACACAGGCTGATGTGATCTACACAAGTAAACAGAACTACAAGCAGGCTTGCTGAAGTACAGTACATAAGAAATAGTCTGCTTTACGAAAGTAATATCATCAACGTTGCTGAAGCATTGACTCACCATGATGGAGAATTAAAAAAGATCCACAGAAAGGACAAAGAAGGTCTACTATCAGGTATGCTAATAGCATATATGCACAAATCAGTGTTTTGAAGACATGTTGTTTCCTGGTAATAATTTTGACAGCACTCCTGTGCGTTTTGAAGACGTGATAAGAAACACTGATGATAAAGATCTTGAGAGTCCTTCACCCGGAACGATTTATGTGGCCCACGTACATGTCTGCAACATGCTAAATGCGAACAGGAGCATATTTTAATTACGAAGAATGAGGACAATAAGTGTGACTTGATTTATGACAGCGATTGTGCACCTACAATAGATTTAATGATCAATTCGTACAAACGCACTCTGCAAAAGATTCCGGCGAAGAACGAGAGTTGTATGAAATAGATGCTAAAATCAAATAGACATTTTACAATTTGTATAGAGGATCAACATAGTAAAGATAATGTAGAAAATTCTGAAATACCTACCATCTTCCCCGAGGAATAACCCGCCGCAGTTTTTAGACCGTGCAAGGCAACAGTTTTACGAACGACATCCAATTTGTGGTATTTATAATTTTCTTTGTGATGACCTGGCACACCAGCTGCGAATGTATTTACTCCGTTATTTTACGCAACCAACAGACAGATGAATTCCGCTAATTACCAATATAACTTCTCTGCTTCCTTCTGTTTTGTAAAAGTGGTTTCTTGATCAAGGAAAATAATACGATTTGCTGTATTTGTACAAGCGTTGGTCCGCCCATGTGCTTTTAAAGGTGTACAACTTACAGATTTGGTCGAATTGGAAGTTTTTTTACCAGGTTTCTATATCAGTCTTTGAACTAGTTCAAATACATGATGAAGTAGTCGCGCGCCTCTAAACTGTTTTCTAAATTTGTACGAAAAATTTACACAAAATGTCTTACTGGTTTTAATAAATTTTGATTATGTATTAGCTATTTCATCACACGCCTATGAAATACTGCTGCAGAAATACCAACAACTTAAATCAGCTATAGAGCTAAAATTGGTGACACAAGCAACTATTGAACGTATGGAATGTTTGTGTAAGTATTTACGAGTATTACGAGAGTCGCCTGTTTTTGGTTTTAATTCTGGTCGGTATGAATTTGATTTCACATACGAAAACAGCGCCGTTTTGTCATGAAAAGCAACAAACAGTTTTGTGTTCGACTACAGATAGTTTCAAAGTTCCTTGATGTAAGCAATTTTCTGTCTCCAAAGCTATGATTTTTATCTAAAGGCGTATGACGCTCAACAGCTAAAGGTTATTTCCCCTGTGGGAAGTGATGCGATTAACCGGATTACGAAAAAAACAAACAAAGTGCTTTTACACTTCCCCAGCAGTTACAAAATTGCTATGACGCTCAATTACGGTTACGGAGCAGGATTTTCTCAGTTTTGTTGAGAATAGAACCAATACTCTTTCAAAACAAGATAACCACTTACAGCGCCATGCTTCGTAACTGTCGTGGGTATGGTGCAATCGCTCACGTGTGTTGAAAAAACATTAGCAGCGCACGCCGCCAGATCGCTTGATTATGTGTTACGTTGCAAGTGCCAGGAAGAGAGTGGCGGAAAGCTAGTTTTTCTGCTTTTCCATATTAACTCCTTGACACTCTAGCCGTCTTCGTACTTGTATCAAGGGCCTGTATAGCACTTCTAAATTTTTCGGTGAAATAATACCTCTAGCGTCAGACGAGCTGCTCGACATACTTTCACCATCTCTGTCAGAACTGCTTTTCAGATTTTCTTTGCATATTTTGACCAGGGGCGGCTCGTGTGAGGGGGCTGCGGAGCTACAGCACCACCTAGATATTTATACTTAATATTCCTACCACAATATTACAGATAATTTTCATTAATTTTTTTTTCTTTAGCAATATATAATAAGTATAATTTCCACCTTGATCGGCATTTTTCCCCTTTTTTTTAAAAAAAAATCATTGTATTAATATGTTATTTATGGTGGAGCTGCAGCTCCAGTTTCGTGACGTTTTCAGTTGTGCGCATGCGCACTTGGAAAAGCTACATACCAGGCGAAATAGGCGACAGCGGGCTGTGGCTCGCGCAGCCCCTCCCGTGACGTAGCGCTAGTTGTGTTGTCTGTTTCGCGTCAGTGAGCTCCAAAGCCAAACCCGTGTACTACGTTCTTAAGTTCGGCAGTGAGTACAGTTAAATAATTATTTTGCCATCTTATAATTTTTTTGTTTGAAGGTTAGTCGTGACTTTTTAAGATGACTGGGGTTTAAGTTTTTGCAGTCATCATTGAATTAAATAAGTGTATCTAACACCTTAAAAAAGAAAAAAAGGTCATCTAACACATTGAAAAGTCACGATTAACCTTCATAATAAATAACTGAATTGACCCCCCCCCCCCCCCCCCCCCCCCCCCCCCCCCCCCCCCCCCCCCCCCCCCCCCCCCCCCCCCCCCCCCCCCCCCCCCCCCCCCCCCCCCCCCCCCTAAAAACCTAGGATGTAACTTGGGGTTCGACCAAAGGCTGAAGAATATAGTAGGGGTTCGGCCGTTATAAAAAGGTTAAGAACCACTGGTTTAGGTGGTCAAAAATCCGTTTTCCCCCCCCCCACAACAAGAAATACTTAGTTTTAGTTCTTAATTCTACTAAAGAAAAAACAAATTTGTGTCTGTGAAGTTAAATGCCTCACTGAAATATCAAATGCAGAACAACCAATGGCAGAAGCAACAGGATTTTTAAATACCTGAGTGAAGACAATTTAAAGTTTTGGTTTCTTAACACACCATGTGGACAAGTGTAATTATGTGTACTGATATAATGGACATGTACTGTTTGTCTGAACAGTAGCTGCTAAATTGCTTCACAGGAAGCGTTTCTTAAGAATGAACATTCTACAGACAAGATAGTAGTGACCACCAAGCACATCCTATTGTTGACAAAGAAACGCTAGTTACTGAAATGAATGATTACTTTGAAAGTAATCTAGATAATGTTTCGACAAGTGAAATTACTAGGATGAAAAATCCTTTTTGCTGTTTCCATGAGTCCTTCTAAGGCAGCGGTTCCCAACCTGTGGGTCGCCTGACAGTTTGCCTGGGGTCGCCTAAGCTAGTGATTCCCAACTCGTTTCAGTTTATGGACGAGCCGGATCCGGCCTCGCAAGAGTAGTGTTAATATACACCTTTAAAAATACCTAAAGCTTGAGTTAACTGTTGAAAGAAAATTAAATGTAAAAGTATTTACGCAACAACATGTAGGATTAATTTCACTTAATTAGATCCAACGGCAGTTTGTTACATAACAAACCGTACTGAAACTATCAATGCCTTCATTATTGTGCGCGAACAAACGCCTTCCTATTGTTAATTGTGATGAAGTAAATGAGTTTTGTCGCTTTAAGAGATTCCATAATTTTAACACAATTTTACTATCTACAGTAGCACGATCAGACTCCAAAAAACAATTAAACTCTTTTTGGTCCCGGAAGGACGCTTCGTGAACCACTGCCTGGAACGGCTCTGCGTTAGGGTATGCAACCTATGTGGCCCTCGCAAAATATTTTAAATCTTATTCGGCCCGACGTAAATAAAAAATTGACCCATGGTCAAAAGCAGTGGTTCCCAACCAGGGTGCCAATTGCAATGCTCAGGGGCGCCACGAGATATTGATATTGCAATAATGCGACCCATTCTTTACTTTAACCCGTTAAGTGCGGAATTTATTTCTAACCGAGTATAGTGTGTATTAAGTTTTGCAGTTTTCCCAGCTTCATTCTGGAGAGTCGCTTCGTGGGTAAGTCGCTGTCGGTAAGACAATTCGCGTTAAACTTTTGTTTTCTCGCCCAAGAAAAAAGCAAAGTTAAAGAGATTTCGACTCGTTGCGTTTCCTTCCATAAAGAAGTTTGAATAGCATAACGATGGAAAATTTAAGCTGATGCACAAGCAGATGCCTCTCGACGCATATAATAATTGAAAATGAATATCTTTGCGTTGGAAATAAGTTGCAGTTTTCCAGTCATACCTATGTGAGAGTGGATTTTCCGTATTAACGAACATAAAAACTAAAAAACGAGAACGATTACTTATAGTCGAGGAAGAAATGCGATCGGTTTTATCGAAAGTGCCTTCACATATTAAGGGACTTTGTGCAAGAATCCAAGCCCAAATTTCACACTGACTTTTGAACAAATACATTTATTTACGCGCGCTATACTGTACAACTCATTCTGTGTTGCTTCACACAGTTATTCAAATTACAGAAGTCTCATAATATTGATCCAGTTTTGCCAGGGTGTCGCAAACTATTTGTTAACAATTAACACAAGAATAGTTCTCAACATTTTTTCCGCCATTTTTCGTTAATTAGAATTTAAACTATCAAGTACAGTACAAGGGTGGATCTTTGAAAAGACTTAATTGTTTTCACTAAAAACTTATTATTACGTAATTTTTCTGCTTTACATATTTACCAAGTCAGCACCAGCCAACTGAAAAATATTCTCTAATTTATAACAGTCAACGTAAACTGCCTATGATGCACCAAAGTATTAGGAAGAGAAAGTGTAATAAGGAATAAATTTTCGAATATTTATAAGTCAAATTTACGGTACATCCTATTAATTTTATCTTTGGGGTCACCGCAACTTTGCAAATGTTATCAAGGGGTCACCACACTAGAAAGGTTGGGAACCGCTGTTCTAAGGCAAACAGTTCTTTTTAACACTGAAAAGGATGCAAACCTTTCACCATTATTTCCAAAAGACTTGCACTTGCAGTGCTAGTACTACATAGAAAAACAGTTTCTTAGTTGTCACCCCCCCCCCCATAATATGGTTTAAATTTAAGTGAGAGTGTTGTAAATTTTAAAGCTTCGAGGAGTTTTGCACTTAAAAAAGCATTAATAAGCTATTTGCCAGCAAATAAAGCAGCAAGCATAGCAGTTAAGAATCTGAAAGACAAATAATAGTCTTTACACAAAAACTTGAAGAAAATATGGTAAAATAAACAAGTTCTGATACAAATGTAAAGTGGTTGTTAAATTTGTCAGTTATGATACCAACAAACAGCTGTATGGCCAGTTTTTGTGTGTGACTATAAACTGTGAAGTGGCATAAAATATGTTGAAAACGCTGACTGTGACTATAAGTTATTTAAATGAAACATGACCATTTTTTTAAATGCTGTCTAACTGAAATACTTTAACCTTTTTTGACTCATTACTTTTTGTTCTTATATTTTTTTTCTATATTCTTGTTGTGTTTTACCGTATTTACAACCGCTTCGTTTCGAGTGTGTGTCACGTGTGTTTTTGTTCTACGTTATTACTGCATGTTATTGTGTTTGGTCCGTCGCTGTGCAAGTTAACAAAATATACAAATGATATTGTCTGCTGTTTACACTCGTGTACATTTTTGCGTAACAAAAATTACGTCACAATGGAGCTGCTAATTAAGATTTGTATTACTTGTTTTTCTACACAAAACGATGGCTAGAAAACTAGAAATGTAGCTTTTCTATATATTGCCAACTTATATATATGTTCAATAATAGCTAAAATGTGGAGCAGCACCCTCAAAAATTTTAGACACGAGCCGCCACTGATTTTGACATCACTTGGTATTGGTACACCTGCACTTCCAGTCGTCCATCATTGGCGTTAATAAACGGCAAAAACAGGTGGAATATCATCTGGCATCAAGTATAAAAAAGGACCGAGCCACTAACCCCGTTTACATGATCGAATCCAAATATATCTTCAATGCGCATTCTATGACGTCACATGCGAATTGTACTTCAATGCGCTAAAGCATTGTGTTTACATGGTGTTTCTTTGCGCAAGTGGCATAGTACGTTAGGTAGCAAAAAATGTATGAAGCAGCTATTTATCTGTTAATGAAATTAGTTATGGAAGCATGTTTCCAAATGCTGGAATTTGAAACTCGCGCACAAAGTAGGCGAATTCAACTGCTCTGTAACACCCTGCAATTCATTAAATGCAAGCCTGATGGCCGAAGTGGACGGATTTGGATGTATGCAAGGTATACCAACATTAAAAATAGTTTAGAAACTGCTTGTTATGTGTTTGAAAAACAAACTTTCGTAGATTTGGCCAGTACTGGGAACAGGACGTTCTGAAGTACAATGATGCCAAGTGGGTGGAAAATTTTAGAATAAACAAAAATACCTTCAAAAAATTATGCGAAACAGTAGACACAGACATGAAGCCAGGTAAGATTTTTCGTTCTCGTTAAACAATAAAGCACTTAAGACTATATTCGTTCGTTAGATGATATTGTAGTGAGACCTTCCATACCTTCGGACAAGCGCGTGGCCATAGCGTTATACAAATTGGCATCCTCCGCCGAATACAGGTCGGTGGCCAACCTTTTTGGAGTAAGTAAGCCTACAGTCTGCAACTGTCTGCATCGGTAAGCTGCATGTATAGTGGGATTTATTAACTTTTTCTAAAGTTAATCACTCATTCAGTTTTTGCAAAGCAATCAACAAAAGATTGCACATTTTTATACACATGCCATCGGATAGTGAAGCGACAGAAATTGCACATAGAATAGAAACAAAACTTCATTTTCCACAGGTATGTAATTTTTGGTTGGTTTCTTTTTTGTTATGTTGACTACAAATTATTGGTATCTTAAGGTGTACGGGTGTATAGATGGTAGCCATATTCCTATAACTGCACCAAAAGATGGAAAAAAGACTATACAAACCGCAAGGGTTGGGATTCTTTGGTTTTGCAGGCTATAGTAGACGACAAATATATGTAAGCTTAAACAGTTGTTTCAAAGCGCTAGGTAGAAGTGATTTTGCTTAATATTTTTTAAATAACACACAGGTTTCGCGATATAAACATACGCCAGCCCGGATGTGTCCACGATGCCAGTCTTTAAGCAATCCGGAATTTACAGATACTCACAATACTTGCCGAAGGTAGCTTAGCTTGTTTTGTTAAAGATACTGGTTAACCTAATCACCGCCCGTTACTTTGCAGGGTTCAATATTTCTGGAAGAAACAGAAATACCACTTTTACTACTTGGCGATCCAGCATACCCCCTTTTGCCCTGGATAATCAAACCATTTATTGGCTCTCCCCCCCCCCCAAAAATTACCAGCAGGTCCAGTAATATCCAGTTTTGTTGTGTCTTGCTGTATGATTTGTCATAAAATGTAAAACTTTTTTTCCTTGCCGTTTAAACACTAACCAAAACTATTTTTACCAAGTGTGGAGCTGTCCCCCCCCCCACAAACCGCAAGGGTTGGGATTCTTTGGTTTTGCAGGCTATAGTAGACAACAAATATATGTAAGCTTAAACAGTTGTTTCAAAGCGCTAGTTAGAAGTGATTTTGCTTAATATTTTTTTAAATAACGCACAGGTTTCGCGATATTAACATACGCCAGCCCGGATGTGTCCACGATGCCACAGTCTTAAGCAATCCGGAATTTACAGATAGGCTACTCACAATACTTGCCGAAGGTAGCTTAGCTTGTTTTGTTAAAGATAACCCCCCCCCCAGACAACGCTAAACTGTACCGCTACCACTAGCGGCGCTACGTGCCAACGCAATATCAATGCGCTTGCTATCTTGTCTTTGTAGTATCTATGGGATATGATAAAATAAAAAAAAATTTTTTTTTATTCAAATGTTCTAAGTGCGCCAAATAATTTTTGTTTTTTCTAAATTGCGCCTTAAAAGAAAAACGTTTGTGAACCACTGGGTTAACCTAATCACCGCCCGTTACTTTGCAGGGTTCACTATTTCTGGAAGAAACAGAAATACCACTTTTACGACTTCCAGCATACCCCCTTTCGCCCTGTATAATCAATACTTTTATTAGCTCAGGGCTAACGTCCGACCAGGAATCTTTTAATTGTTATCATAGTGGCGTTCGCATTTTCGTCGAAAATGCATTCGGTCGTTTGAAGGCACGTTGGCGGATTCTTTCGAAAAAGATCGAGGCTGACATCGACTTTGCACCTTACATTATTTCAACTTGCTGTGCATTACACAACTTATGCGAATTGCACAACACACAAGTGCCAGAGCAGTTGTTTAGTGCCCAAAATCATACTACGTTCTCTCAACCATCCACACGCCCATGTGACATGTCATTAGGCCACGGTGCCGAAGTTCGACTGGCAATTATGAGACATCTCTCCTCCACACAGCCGCGACGAACCTCTTCGCGATTTTTGTAGTTTAACTTGTACCAAACATACGAAAATAAAGGATACAAATAAACGTTGGAGTATACTTTTATTCATGATTGGGTTGAAAGGAACCACTTTCCATTTGAAATACAATGGGTTCTGCCTGTTGGTGCTGTAAAAGCATCTGCAAACCGCTGGTAAATGTTTGGGCCATCTCTGTCATAATTTCACGACGAGATTGTCGGTCCTTTTCACACTGGGTCTCGAAAACGTTTGCAAGAATTTGAATTCCATTTTCCCAATCTGGTTAAAAATGCACTAAAAGTAATGACATTTCACTAAGTCCTAGCAGTATTTATACCTCTCCTCTTCTTGCTTGTAGTTTCAGAATCTAAGTGACATCAAAATTATTACATCTAAGGGTTGCATTCTCATGCACAGATAAAACAACACTCATACAAACTAACATATTCTTGTGTTAAGTTCTACAAGACTTTTCACCATACCTTTTGCTTTACGTTTTCGGCCATGGTCAGGATTATCTGCAACAGAACAGAAAAACCAACAAAGATGCTTTCGTTATGTACCAATGGCAGTATTTAAGTAATACATAGAAACTTACCTAACTCTCCTTCTTCATTTTCCAAATTTTCATTTCCCTCTGTAAAATAGTAAATAATGAATGCAATAAACATTTCTAGTTATTTGGCGGTTGCTTACCATTATGACTGGTGTCAGCTGTACTGCCTGGAGTTTCTAAAAGGTTAAGAAATAAAAAAACACATATAAGACTGCATAACATTTAGCTGCACCTACTCAACATAGTTGTGTATCACCAGTTTTTAGAACTTACCAATACCATCTTCAGAAATGCTGCTGTTGCTGGTGTCTTGTTTGTCATCTAAAAATAACTGTATACATTTATACTACTGCATACCATTCGACTACTATCACTTCTTGACTTGTCATTCCTAACTATTTTTGACTTAATGTTTTGATTTGTATTTCATCTTCAAAGTAAAACAACCTTATCACTGACCTTTCTGAAATTGCTGCGAAAAAGTATCTATGCCCTCTCCTTCCATTGCCTGCATAATAATTTTTCAAAAGCAAGCAGCTAAAAGAGTTTAATACATAATACAAGAGATTTAAAAATAGCTTTTCACATCCTCATATTTGTTTGGTGGCAAGACAGTCTGACAGGCATGGACCATACAAAAGCTTGTACCTGTGTACGTGGACGACTTTTCAAAAGGTTATACATATCTTGGTATAAGGGCCAATTAATGGCACCTGCGCCTGACTTCAAACTTTCTTTATACACCTGAAAGTATTGGGCCTTCAGGTTTTTCCACTTGTTTCTGATTTGTTTCCTGCACACGAAAAGTAAGTCTAACTGGTCACTACAAACTATTACAATGAGAGCAAAATATATACCAATCATAACTCATTCCACGTTCCCGAAATTCCTTTTCCAACTGTAAAAAGATCTGCTGATTTCGTTGTGTTTTTCCGTCTATTTTTTCTAATATTTTTTNGCATCAAGTATAAAAAAGGACCGAGCCACTGTTGCTGTTTCAGTTTCGTCAGCTTCGAATAAGAGTAAAAGTTTTTGTAGCATGCGTCGTCGGTAAAAATGCTTGAAAGTTTTAATGATGCCTTGATCTAGTTCGTGCTAGTTTGCATCTGTTTGTTTGCAATAACAATTGCTTACTAGGAAGGTGGCTTTTCTCTATATAATGGGAGTTTTATGTTATATATAGGCTAAAAACTAGGAGCAGCACCCCAAGTATTTATAGACCCGAGACGCCACTGGTGTTAACAGTGTCACAAGTGCAAGTAATTGCATACCTTTTACATTGGATGCATTCAAACAAGTTATTTTCACGTCTGTATTCCGGCTGCAGTTAGGCGCAGCATGGTATCAGTCTCATTTGAGCTGCGCACTTCGCTTTGCAGCATGCAACAAAAAAAGAGTCTGGATCAACAAAATTTTTGCATTTGTGCCACGGGGATTGTAAATTCACAAAGGCTTTTGGTTTGCTGTCAGGGAATTTGCAAGTGTGGGAAATCTTCTTGTCTCTTTAAGCAGTCACTGGTTATGGCCTTTCACAATATTTGCATGTTATTACTTGTCCGTCGTACGTTACATACGGGATATTTTAGGTTGAATTTGTTCATTGTAACAATTTTCATTCATGAAGACCCTCGTTATCTTTTCTGTGTACGATTTTTTGACAGTACCATATTCCTCCCAAGTTTTGTCAGCGAAAAAATATTTTTAGTACGAGCTCCAGACAATCAAATAGCGACAAATAGAACTAAAAGGCTGCCCGCTTTACCTCAAAGTTTGGGAGTTTATTAGTGTCCAATATGTACTTACATATTCTGTGAGTGACGAGGAAGGGGAAAGGTTCCACAAGACATTAGTGAAGTGGAAAACAGATATCAAGGAAGGTGGGATGATATGGTGGCTGATTACTGCTGGTCTATTAAGCGTGACGATGTTGATGCCAGACATTGCCAAAAGTCACAGAAGAGGAAGTTAAAAGTTTATATCTGCCAACTAACTATAGTATTAATTTTTTTCTGTTATTGTGTTAATTTCTGTTCTTTGGCAGTGTGTATCTGCAAGATGTAAACTTTATTGGAACTAATAATGTAATTCATTTCTAATAAAATATTTAAAACAGTCACTGCTTAGTTTGTTTTGTGGTGGAAGCACTGAAATTGGCTAGAATGAATTGAAACAATACTTAACACCACAAGAAAGTTTTTTTTGTTGGCTAGTGATGTGTTGTTAAGTTTAACAGGTATTAACAATATTGTACCTAAGCGTTGAATGCAAGAAGAGAACGACTGTATCTGGCCGCCACCCACAAAGCTAGGCAACATACAGGTAAACGTAAAAAACGACATTGAACCACAGCACGATGGGGTGTCACTCCCAAGGTTTGTGCCAAGCAAGTATTAGTGATGCACAGTTTCTGGTTGGCCGAATATGCTGTTTTCCAATGTTTCGGTTTCAGCCGGACGAACTTTTTGATTGTGGAAATTAATACCTAAAACTTTCATTTTCGCCAATACGAAACATCATAAACCAACTATTTGGTGTATCTATAAAATACGAGCCACGTTGTGCAAAATAATAAAAGTTTAGTGATGCTCACACATTGTGAAAGTGACGTTGGTTTGTCATAATTGAGCGTACTTGCATCAACACACGGTTCCGTTGAAAACAAACATCCATAGAAACTGGGATTTTAGGTTTTAGGTAATACAGAATTCGGTTTTGGCCCGAACCTTTTTAAGTGGGTTCGGTGCATCACCAGCAAGCACGTTGTTTGCAAGATGTATGCAGAAAGGAAGCAAACACCACTTATTAAGCAAAGATTTTCTTGTACGAACAGGCCAACAAGATATATTTAAACCATTTTAACTAACCACACTTAAGCTTAACGTGCAGTCAAACTGGAAAATAATTAATTCCAGTTGTTCGTATTGCGAACAGACGATCCACAACGTTACTCTGGGTGGTAAAACGCCAGTCAAATCAGCAGCACATATTCAGATAATATTTATATTGGTTTGTAGACATTAAAATCGGCGTCGGATTTGTGCCCTGGTCGATAGTGGCACTTCGGTAATCGCAATTTACAAGCGCGTGTGGGACATGTGCTAGTGTAAATTGCGAGTAAGACCAAGACTGTCAGGGCAACAGACAATGCAACCTACCAATTGATATTACAATATTGAAGAGGATTGTACTTGGTTTAGACTTGTTTTTCAGTGAAACTAGTTTTACCTTTGTTACGAGTACAGTGGGACAAGAGTTGCTGCTGCTTCTGCTGAGTTCACGAAGCAAGCCGAATCGTGTTTGATCCGATAAGCAACAGCACCGATATATCTGGGGCAAATTAGACCTCGTCGTGGGCAAACAGAACCTTCCCATAAACACGACAGTCATGATAGAGAAGCTTTCCAGTGTATCTTGCGAAAAAACTATAACTACTCCATATGTACGTGTAACACTGTGTGTAATATATTGACACACTGTAAAAAAGTTTGTTTGACACAAGTTTTACCAACATACTGGTTCCGAATACATCTTTTATGGAGTTCTATTAGTCTCACAAAAAAAACATATGTTATAAATGTTCACTCTCTGGATTTTGTGGATGTTCACAATAGCTTGTGGACTTTTTAAGGATATTTGTTTCTATTGATTCCAATGAAAAATTGAGGCAGGTTCAAGAAGGTAGAATAAATATGCATGGCATTTTATAACAGTGCACTTTAATGCAGTACTAATCTATCGAATGGTCAATTAAAGAGATTTAGACGGTTTCTCAAAACCCTCGAGTCGGCCGATGACTGCTGTAGCTGCTGCAGCCTCACAACCTTCTTCATCTACTTCCAAAAATTCTTTCACCACTTGGAGATATTTTGCTGAGGTCCGCTGCTGAGTCAAAAACGTCTTTTATTCCAAGTTTGCCAAGAACCTTTATTAATTCTAGCCTCTGACCAATTGTAAATATTGGGACTACAATTTTCACCTTGACCTTTTGAACCTTAGATGCCAGATCAAGAAAAACTTGTGAGTTCCTTGGCAAAACAATGATCCTTGAAATTCACCAACATACGGGAGTTCAAAAACTTTTCAATTTTAGATTTTTGTCTTTTAAGTATGGCCAGTAGCTAAAATACGACATCATCTTGACTGGGTGGGATTTAAATCAACCAGTGTGAAACTTTTGTGTTTTGTTTGTCAAATTGGTTCAACCAGTTGTCTTTCAAGTATATACTGGCGCCTTGCACATCATCACTTGACAAAATGTTCTTGATTTTGTGTTCTCTTCTACCCATCTGCTGTTTGAAAATCCAAACCAGTTACATCACAGCCGTAAAAACGTGCTTGTAAATAATCTCTAGAAACTCATCACAAAGCCTGTACAAAGCACCAGGGAAAATGCTGCTTTGGCTGTATCTAAAGTCCCACGATTCTTTGAATTGTTTATGTTCTCGTTTACATTCAAACTTTCCTGGTTAACATTTGTGCCTAATGTATCTTTGTTAAATCCAAGACCTTTTAGTAATTGTTGTTGGGTTTCTCCATCAGCTCCGGCCAAAACCATCTGTTGTATTCGCCACTCACGCGGCCACGCCGTAATTCGAATAAAGTAAAAACGTCACACATAGTGAAATGTGAATACACTGTTGCTGCCAGGCATAACGTATTAACAGAATTTTTAGCTCTTCCGGCAGTTTTTTATTGTAATATGCCAACGTTTCGATGTCCCATACGAAACACCTTCATCAGGGTAATGACATACATTGCAAACACAAGTTATTATAAAGCGAAAAGGGCGGCGAAACACACACAAAAAAGGCGATAGAAATAACGCAGTGCGCACCAATGGTCGTGTGATAACACCTGGCTCAATGGTGCAAAAGCGACCGATAAGTTATCGGCATTAGAACGTCCGTTTTAACGTTCATCGTGTTGGTGTGAGAATGTATGTTCCACGACTCCAGGAAACCTCGCTTGTGAAAATCGGTTTCTCTAGCTAACACCTGGGCAGCAGAGAAGTTTATGGTGTGACCGAGGGTAGTAGCATGTTGTGCTAATGCCGATTTTTTAGCATCTTTTTTGGCTACATCCCTCTCGTGTTCTTTACGGCGCGTATTCAGATAGTGAAATGTGGTAGGACGCAATCATGCGTGTCAATAATAAATCATGCGTAGAACAATATAAATGACGCTAATGTTACGGTTACGGCAATAAATAATGCGGTAACAAAATTAAATGTACAATAACACAACACCATCTATAGTGCACTAAAAATTATGATTAAAAAAGTATGANTTAATTATATTATATCAGTGGGTATCTTCCCATCAGAGTGGAAAAAAGCTACAATAATCCCACTGCATAAATCCGGGCCAAAACATGATGTAAAAAATTATCGACCAATTTCGCTCCTACCCTCCCTATCAAAAGTTTTTGAAAAAATTCTCCACAAACACATGATCACTTATTTGGAATCAAATAAACTTCTGAACCCCAACAATTATGGATTTCGCAAAAATCATTCAACCATCACCAATCTGCTTTACACAACCCACAATATTCACGCTTGTCGTGACCAAGGCATTGACTGTCGAATAGTTTTTCTTGATATCTCCAAACTTTTGATCGTGTTTTGCACCACGGTTTGCTTCATAAGTTACAACAAATTGGGATAAATGGCAGTTTGCTTCCTGTACTAAAATCGTACTTGACTGGTCGTGTACAACAAGTTCGCCTGAACAACATTCTTTCAACCTTACAGCCTACCAATGCCGGGGTCCCACAAGGTTCAATTTTAGGTCCCTTGCTTTTTTTGATTTATGTTAATGACATCTCCAATAACTTACCTCTAACATTTCACTTTTTGCTGACGACACTGCCCTTTATTATTCGGATAAATCTCCAAATCAACTTTAAACAATTTTACAGCGAGATCTCAACCACCTCGACAAATGGGCTTCCACTTGGGCAATTAACTTTAATCCCTCCAAATCCAAGGTACTATCGCTTTGTAAAAGTTCAAATTTTCCTCAAATTTTATTCAAAGGTGTAGCTCTGCCTGAAACCCGTGCACATACATTCGCTACATATGCCACAAAGCACAAATCAAAGTTAACCGATTGCGCAAAGTATCTAACATAGTCTCCCGGCATATCATCCTGACCCTTTATATGTCCTGCGTTCTTCCTACACTTGAATATGGCGATATTGTATTTGATAACTGCAACCTCTCTGACTGTGAATTACTGGAAAATGTGCAACACCAATCGGCTAAACTAATTTTAGGGTGTATGAGGACAACCTCATACAATAAAATATTACAGGACCTTGGTTTGACACCCCTCCGTGTTCGTCGCAACGTTCACTCTCTTATTCAATTTTACAAAATTCTCAATCGCATAGGGCCATCATATTTACAAAACTGCATTCCTGAATACATTAAAAATTCAGTTAAACATGACTTGCGTAATCCCCTCAAAATCCATCCCATTGCGTGCCACAGAAATACCAAATTCAACTCATTTTTTCCCAAAACTATCCGCTTGTGGAATGATCTCCCAAATGAAATTCGATCGATAAAATCTGTCTCAGTTTTTAAAAATAAGGTTAAAAAACTTTTCTTTACGCATCGGGTCAGAACCTTGCATCTGTATGGCTCTTGTCCAAGGACAACTGCCCTTTATTGCATGCTTCGACTTAACCATAGCCCACTCAATATCAATCCCAGGCACTTTCGGCCTTGTGCATGTCAGGCCGTAGAATCCACGCAACATTTGTTTCTCTATTGTCCACTATTGGTTCGTCATCGCACAATTTTGTTCTCTACTGTTTCGAATATTCTGAGAGATAACGCTAAGTTCAACGCATCATTTCTTTGCAATCTTTCTCCTGGGGCATTTATTCGTTTCATGCTATTTGGTCATCCTGATTTAACGGACGCTCACACACTGTCATTATTCCATGCTGTTCACAAATATTTGCGTGCCTGTAATAGATTTTGATTTCTGCTGCCGTTTTATTGACGTTTAGCCTATTTTGTTCGCTTTTCTTTTGTTTACTATTATTGTCGTCCATCGTTTATCTGAAAATACGTTTATTTCTCGTATGGTGACACGACAAAGGACAGTTTTCAGTTTTCGGACTGTAGTCTGATTGTCGTAAAATAAAAAAAGTATGATTAAAAAAGATGTTGGTTTTGCCATTAGAAACCAAACAAAAGATTTCTAGCAAAATAAAGCGTTCGCAATTTACAAACTGTTGTCCATTTTCTCTATTTTATGTGATCCAGCATTTACCGACATTTTGTTGTGAAAATCTGATTTATTGACCTCTTTTTTAATTGCCCTAACTTACCCTCATAAAATCTTATTTAAATTACATGTCTACTTTACCCTGTTGTCATGATTTGTCGATCCTATGTTTTTGGCGTGTGACATTGTGTGGTATTACTATATACTGCAATGTGTTTTGATGATTCATGTTCAGTGTCGTTGTTTCCAGTCCCATTCAACGGCACTTAGGTGAGACATGTTTTGTTTTGCCCTGTTACTCCCAGCAAACTGGAGTGCCGTTGAATGGCTACACTAGCCAATACACCCGATATCTCGTCACCAGTTGCACTGATGAGACCTTGTAGGTCGAAACAGTGTGCACTGTTCGGCAGCATATCATTTATTGGTTCTCTGCCTTTACATTGATTCAAGTTAATTCACAAGTCGTTTTATACCAATCGTTTATATATATATGAGTAAACGAAAGTATGTATTTACAGCCGATTTGTTTCACTTTATTGTCCTTTTCCAACGATGATTTCTTCAGTGTGAGTCAACATGTGGCTCTTTAATCTGCGAAAGAATCGTTTTTCACAATCCTCCGTATGTTGTCGAATAGTGGCATACACCATTTGCGCGATCGATATGGAAATATATAAGTGTGCAGCCTTTGGTCAATTTTGTCGACTCCCATCTCTGTTCTTGTTGTATTCAGCCACACACTTAGGTTTGATCTTTTTTTTCTGACACTCCAGATACATGTACAGTGTCATGCCACGCACAAACAAGTACAGCACTCTCCTTCATGATCGTCTCCCCTTTTCAGTCGAATTTGTGCTCGATTGGCTGGGCATTCCCTTTCTATTGTAATTTACTGTCCCGCAAAAGTTGGTGTATTTTCTGTTTAAATTCTTTTGCTAAATATGGGTTTGCAATAACTGTTCATGTAACATGATGATTTTTTTCAAAATATGGTTGGCACAGCTTCCTGACTATATTGTGTGTTTTACTCCCTGTTGTGTCTTCGTCTTCATGTTTGCCGGTATACAAATCCCATTTTAGAACATAGCCACTGGTTGCCTCTGCACGAACAAATGCTCTGCAGCCCCATTTGTGGGGCTTATTTGGGTTGTACTGTTTGATTATTGATCGGCCTTTGAAGGCAATTGTCATCTCATCTAAAGAAAGTTCTCTCGGTGGCTTGTAATATGTTTCAAACTTCGGAATAATCAGATCGAAGACTTTGGGAACTTTGATTAATCTGTCATAAGTGGATGAATTTCTAGGTTTTGGAGCTTCATTGTTTTTGAAATGTAGCATAGAACGGAGCAATAGAAACCTGTCTCTGGGCATCACTTTAGAGAATGAAGGTATTTCTGTTACCCAGAATTTACTCCAATAGTCAGTAATTTCAGATTTGGAGCAAGTGCCCATAGTGAACGTGTCATGAATGCTTTTATTTCTGCAATGTCAGTATTTCTCCAGTTTCGGAATCTAGAGTGAGGTGGAATGTTTGGATCATTCAAGGCTTGTGCTGCATATCTGTTGGTTTCTTCAGCCATGAGATTCCAAAAAGACTCATGCAAAAATCGTTCCAAAAACTGTATCAGAGAGGCTTGTTGATTGATATTTGGGCCACAATACCCAGATGTTTCAGCAAAGGGGGGTTATGGTTGGGGTAAAATCAAAACCAACAGATTCCCACAACAACTCAGGTTTGTTGGAACTGCTTTGTCCAGATTTTTGTCGCTTTGATAATGTAGCTTTTTTCTGCATTTTTGGTCGCTTTGAGCCAGCAACTGTTACAGTTGAGGAAGGTACTTATAGCTGTGAGGGACCAGTTCCCTATCTGAAGTTACTGAAGTGTGGTAATATCAAATAAACTACTGCTGTCACTAGCGTTTGACAGTGAAGTACAACTACTGGCTGAATCACTGTTTGCTTGCAAAAGTAAAGCAGCTTCATTTGCAGTATATTTTCTTTTATTCATTGTTTGCACTTTGCAGTTACACAGAAGCCAAAATGTAAACAAAAAAAGCCACAACAAGCCGGTAACGCAAAAAAATAGATTTGTGTATCTTCATTCTGGCATGTAGTCGTCGATGTATAGGCGGCCCTTGATGGTAGTAACCTTGCTTAAAGCAACATAACCCATACCTTGTGTAAACATTTTTCCCATATTTACAACAATTGTATCCACAGTGCCCCTTGAGAAAGCTTGATGGGATATTGGTGCCGTACATAGGTTTTTGTTCCTGCCTTAATTTGGTGGCTTGTTTGGGGTTTAATCAAAACTGCTGAAGAAGAACAATAGTTAAATTTTGTGACTTTTTCTACTTGATCCAACTGAAGGGTTGTCAAAAACAACTGTAATGTTATCGGGTAGATCAAACCGTTTTGGGCCATCGATAATTTTTTCCACTGTTCCCATAACTCCATTGAAAGTCCATCTGCAACATCAATGTTAGCATTTATCATTATTCTCGCACCAACAGCAACATTTAGTTTATCTGGTAATGGTGGGTGGTCTTTTTTACAGTACTTTGCTGCGGTAATGTTGGCCTTTGTTATTTTTTTACCACATCGACCGCATACAAACTTGTGATTGATCCTTAGAATTTGCACAACATATTTTGATTGTGTTTGTCGACTTTGTTTTTGTGCCATACAAATGGAGAGCATCTTTCGGATAGTCATGGTGCTAGGTAATCATTTTTGGTTTTGCTCGTAATCTATTTAGGAGTGTAGCAAAACCTTCATCTTTCTTTTGTCTCATGATTTGATGTAACTCAAATAGTTGAAATTGAGCCCACAAATCAGGATGGAGAGAATCAGGCATATGTTTTAATAATGAAGAACGATTTTGGAAAAAATCATGAACAGCTAAAATAGACATGTTGCCAAATGATGAGTCTTTGGCTGATGTGCATCATAAGGTTTTGAACCATTGCAACCTGCAGAAAAAAATCATGAATGAATGAAAATGATACAAACACACATCATGATTCACATATTTTTGGAAGCTTACCTCATCTGTGACAAGAATTTTCAGATGTGCCTGTTTCACTCGGAGTGATGTAAGTTTTTCTTCAGAGAGTGGCTTATACTGCTTGATTGGTTTCACAATGCTCAAAGCGGAATAAATAGTAGTTCCACCTTTGTAAGATCAACAATTATGGCTTCGAGTTTGAAAACCGACACATACCAATGTTGAAAGCAGCTGTTCCAGTGATTGTCGTCAACAACACCATTGCATCATCTGGTGTGTCAGAAAAACTACCTGATAACTGGCATACCTCATGATGGATGCACTTCACCAGCAAACTTTATCCAGTTTCTGCCCCACCAGTGAGAAACAGACGGAATGGTTCCCTTTGGTGTCCACTTTTCACTGCCAAACACGATCTGCCGATAAAATTAAAAACATCTTGTTGTTGGTTATTAAGATTGTTTTTTATATTGTATGCATCAGAACAGGAAATTTTGGTATTCGATGACTCAAAAGTACTATCCTTAGCTTTAACATCTGTGTTATGCTCATTTTTTGTTGCTGGTGCTGGTTCTCTATGTTCAATGCCTTCCTCTTTTTCTTCATATCTTTGTTGCTCTGTTGTGGGTACAATTTGTGCCCAAGCATCTTGGAGAGGTTCTGCATTATCGGGAAGAGCATTCAATATTTCGTCGATAGTAGGTTTTTACATCCTTGTCACGGCGAAATTTCGGAAACCGAATCACAGCCAGTTTCCCATGTTGTTAGAAATTTGAAAAATGTGTTGTTGGTTGGTTGGTATCGGTATCAAACAAAATTCGGCAAGGCTTCGCGTAGTCGCAAAATAATTCGGTCTTTAGACGATGGCAATATCGATCTCCGTTGTCCATTGATTTGAGGGTTTTTAATGGTAAGCTAAATTTTGCAACAAAATCATATGGTAAGTGTTTGTAAAATTGTGACAGGTTGCAACTTTGCAAGACAAATATTTACACAACACTGTTTGCAGCAGTTGAAACAAACACAACCGTCCTTGAAGATTCTTGACAAACCGGTTGCCCTGCATGCTGATTCCATTAAACTGATTTCACGGTGTGTTAGATATTTGTTTCCGATCAATCGAAGTTCATGAAATGCATCCAAATTTCCTTCCAGTGCTTCTTATTGTGCCTGTTTAATTAAATTTCCAAATTCTCTTTCACTTTTTGTTACATAGAAAGTATATACATGATACAGCTTTCGGATCTAATACAAACTGAATATCTATATTGGCTGTCCATGAACGGAGTAAATGTGGGTTGTATGCATTAACCCAGCACTCTGCTGGATCCCTCTTCAAGATAACTGAACTTTTCTGCGTTACAATACAATGTGCGTGACGATACTCAGGAAATGAAAGTTCAGCATCCTGTGAAATTTAATCCAGGTGATACATGTTAATGAGAAATACTTGCAATTTTTAGGCCGTAATACCTGAAGGAGGGCTTCAGCATCCTTTTCAGCTGGGGGTAGGTCAGAAGAAAGTAGGCTGCAGACTTTTTGTAAATTTTGTGTTGCCTGTGTTAATATTTCATTGTTTTTTTTTGTTCCGGCAAATTGTTGTGGATATAAATGTTTTAGAACTGATAGGACGGGGAAAATTGAACCTAAAAAAAAACTTTTCGATAAAGTTGTCAAACACATACAAACAATATTCACATCATACCTGCATCCTTTTGCCACCTTTTTGGCATGATTTGGAATGCTTTTTACTGTGTGTCTGTAATTTTTTCCAATTTTGGGTCATCATTTTGGTTAGGAATTTTACATGTTACATATTTGTCAAAAAAATCAGTTAAATTTTTTTAAGGGGTTACATAAAGTACAATCTTTAAACTCGGGCAACAAGTCTTCATGTTCACTTCTTCCTCGGTTGCGACTAAGTGCACCAACTGATTTTCTACAAACGTGTATTTACATTTTATGTCAACAGCAATAACAAACCGCGTTAAAACAAAAACTTCCTTAAGTGTTCTGTTAAAATTAGTATGGATAACCAGCAATTTAATTCATTTGTTGCAGGAGAAATGATGGATGAATAGTGATGTTTTTTTAATATTTGGTTGGTGCATTTTATCAAACATGTTCATCCATCAACTGTTAAAAATGTTTTTGTAATTTTGAATGGGCCATAAACGCCATACACACAATTTTAAAGCAACATTTCTCCAGTTGTGTTGTTATTATGTTGTCCCTGCCTCCACGAACTAGTCAATCTCTTGATCAACTTTACAGAGGTCTTCTGGCAATTGTATTTGATGCATTTCTTACCTCTTGATGTTGCATTTATTAGACACATAACCATCACAAACAGATCACAATGTGGATGGCGAGCACATCCTGTCAGTGTGTTAAATGACAGACTTTAAATCTGAAGGGTCACTGATCGACCAAACCCAATGGAGAATTCAAATTCATGCGTTGCTTCAAAAGCTGCCAATTTGTTAGTTCCGTCTACCACTGAATGAAGTTTGGCCGATTCTTCTTTCGTAAGTGTGTCTCATCTACTGCAAAAACACACATATTAGATGAGTCCTCTTCCAAAAAAGATTTACGGAGATGGGAAGAGAAGAAGAAAAACAACAAAGTTTTGACAAGTTTACCTCATTAACGAAGTGTTGCAGGCAAGAAAAAAAACCGAAAATACAGAAAAATAAGACAAAACAATTTCTACCTGAAAATAAACAAACATCAACATTCTTGTTTTGTATGTGGTGAGATCCAATGTACACAATGTAATGAAGAGTGTGCATATATAGAAGACCAACAATACTATTACTGTGACAACTGTGTAGCACATAAGAACAAAAGCAATTTATTTATGCTCCAGTAAAACAAAAAATAGTGTCGTTTTTACCTAACATGTGCATTTTACTGTTTTGAAAAATTTTCAAAGGTTTGGTTACCATAGTTTGCAGCAGGCATGACAAATCACCTGAACTTGCAGAGAAAAAGGCAGAGCATTTCACATTTAATGAGACAAATGGGAGGTTTCTGGCCAAGGTTAGTTTTGTTCACGGAAGGTTTGCGAAAAGAACGGTCTTTACCTTCTGTCAGATAACCAAGAAAGAAAGTCTGAATGCTGATTTCACGGAAACATAACATCACTGTCCGTGAACAGATTTGCGGATTTTCCAAAGTTAAATAGTCCACTTGCGCTTTTCAACAATCCTATTAGTACACAGCCATATGAGATAACTTTTGAAAGTGTGTTTCTAATGAGAGGTTTCCGATTCTCCAATATAGTGCCATAAAGTTATACTGCACTTCATGTTTAGAAGCACTTACATTTGTTAATGTGTCTTTTTAGCAATGAATGATGTCAAAAATAGAAACAAACTTAGAACCAATGATTTCCACCAATACCTTCGAACAACCAGCATTATCGTGAAAACGCAAGCATTGGCAAAAGTAAGCTTTTCGACCAGAGAAGTCGCATTAGTGTTGATTTGGAAAATATACAAATAAATGTAGTGTTTGGATTTTCAGAATGTAATTTACCGGTTTGTGGAGTCTAGTAACAGTTTATATAAGCCAGTGGTCCGCGAAGTAAAGGGCTAGGATCAATGCTATATTTTTGCAATAATGATGAACAGCCAAATGAATCTTTTTTAACTATGACCGTATATGCAAAATTCGAAAACTGGTTGATTTGATCATACCTAAGTTTGCAACCAGAGACAAGGAACTCTCGTTGGATGAAATAACCTTCAAGAGCCGCTCGAACAAACCACGCAAATTGTGCTACAAGGCATGTTGTGGCTGAAGCAAAAACAGGCTATGTATTGCAATGGAGTGTGTATGCAGGAAAACGTGAAGAGGAAGATGATGCTGCTGTCAGCAAAACGCGCACAACATTGTAAGGAAACACTGTGCACCATCACCACGTACACAGAAACAGCTAGTATTCAAATTTATACTAATAGTTGACTCAGAAACATGCCTTAAAGTCAGAAACATCTTAAACAACCCAAGATTTCGCTCAAAAGGGACAAAGATCCACTATACATGGAACAGAATTAAATGATGGTTTGTGCTTTGGTCTGACAGCAAGCGCCTAACTCTGTTGTCAAACATTTATAGGTTAGGTTCTAGGCCAGGGGTGGGCAACCTTTTTTACTGTAGGGCCAATTATAAATGTCAAAATTGGATCGAAGGCCGCACATGTACATAACACAAAGTGATTTTGCTTTGTTTCTTACCAAATATGCTTAACTACAAGTATAATTCGTATTTGATTTCAGCCACATTTTGCCAGATCGCAGAAAACTAGTGCATCAAATCACGTGGTCTCTCCGGATTAATCAGCAAACATCTGTTCTTTTTTCCAAATTGCTTTTTGTAATTTATATTTTTCCCTTTTCGTCGACCCTATTAACCTTGAGTTAATCAAGCGTAATGACTTTGGTACATTGATTTCTAATCCCCGTGTGTCCAATTTCTTATCTCTCGGGTTTCATCATCTGTTGTTCAATCAAGATCGCTATCGAATTTTTTGAGTATAAATATCGGACCACAAACATTGAGATTCATTCTAATTCCGATTCTAATTCCGATTATAATTCCAAGTCTCATTCTGGTCAAAGTGCGAATATTATATTCTGTCATTATTCGCTTAATGTACGAATCGCTCGTCAACTTGATGTTACGTTGAACTTGTAAAAGTAAGTTATCTGTGTTCGTCTGTTTGTTATGTTGCTTGTAATAAAACTCGTGAAGTAGATACTTAAGTCTGTGCTATGCTCAGTTATTAA
>QLIY01001308.1:26565-39141 GCA_003260075.1 Phallusia mammillata | reverse complement strand
TAAAAGTCACCGCAACATTTGTTTACCGTAAATCCGCACAAACACGCGTGTGGGGACCCATTAGTTTTTGTTTACAAAAACAATCATATGTGTAGATCAAATGATGTGTATAGTAAATTGGTAAATATCGTATAGAATATATAAAATGGAAGTATATCAGAAAGCCACTCTTCTAGTTTAAAACAGAAACAACTAAGGTTATCAAAGACAATGGCTAATATGGGACCCAATACGAAATAAGCATAGGAAATATATATTTTATGTTTTAAAATAGGTTATAGTGTATGTGCCACGACAAAATGTGCCAAGCCACCCTTCTAGTCAAATAAACATACAGGTCAGTTAGTTGTCCAAAGTTGGCTGTAGGAGGTGTTTTTCCTCTACCTCAGAGGTCAGCAACCCAGGGCACACATGCCAAAGTTGGCAGGCAAGGTAAGTTTCATGGCACACCAACCAATTTGCATGTTTTATTGAAGTAATATAGCCAGTTGCACAGCCTGTTTTCAGTTTTTATCATTCCATTGTCGTTAAATCCAGTCTCTATGCACAAAATGCCCTGCTTTCTCCTTATTATTGATTACAGCTGGCACAAACAGCTATTATTTAGAAAAATTATGTGTTTGTATTACCACAAGAAAATAGTAAGTGCATTATGGGTCCATTTTGATTTTACTCGATTTCTTTTCTTTATATTTACCCTTTTCTTTATATTTACCCTAAAACCCCAATATTTACCCCGAAAATCGGTAAGCTTTTAAACAGTGTCCGAAAAAAATAAAATTTGCTTAGCTTGTAGAATATGCCATTTATAGGTGTCAATTGTTGTGTTTTACTTCTTTGTAGTAAAATAGAACATTAATTGTTTTAAAATAGGCAAAATTTAATAATGCCAGGATTAAATCCGATTTGTATAGTTTACTTTACATAGCATGATTATTTAAGCCCAGTACCAATCACAGTGTTTTACCTTACAATACCAATCTTTCTTATGGTTATCTCTTGAAATGCAGTATTTCAACTTTGCATGAGTTTTTGCCTGCAGAAACAACTTTTTAAAATACTTTGGCTAATATGGGGCCCAATATAAAATAAGTGTAGGAATTAGATTACCATTTCATAATAGGTTTTGGTGTATAGGCAATGGCAAAATGTGTTCTAGGTTGCTTACGATTTTACATTTAGTCTGGTATCACAAGCCACATTTAAGTCTTTGTCGCGTTAGTTTATAAACCACACTACTTCATTACGGATAAATAATCGGTCCCCAGCATAACACAATCTGCAACTTTTTCTGCAACCAAAAGTGTACACTGCTGCCATTACATTATTATCATTTTGTGACATTATAACTCCACAAGTAGTTGAATGACTTGTGAAGTAACTTGTGCACATCCAATTTGAGCAAATTTGTGAGTAACATGGTAATGTATGTGTTTTTGCACAGACAATAGCAATAACAAGCTATGATCCTTACCATGTCTGTTGTGTGGTTGACCCTGTCACAAACCACCTGACTTCACCAATTTTGCCACCCATCGGAGAAAAAAATGTTCTCCAAAATCGATATGTGTATTGTATACATGGATATAATTTGTTATGCTATAACCCTCCACATGTCTCTTTATGTTTAAAGTTTAAGAGAAACCTCCGCAGACAATTTACTTCAGCGAGACTTTCACCATTAAACATGCCAAAAACTATTTTACAACTGCACGTAGTTGAGTTACTTGTGCAGTACCGTATTTTACGGACCATAAGGCGCAATTTAAATCATTTTTTCCCTCATAAATTGATTGTGTGCCTTATAAGCCGGTGCGCCTAATGTATGGATCAAGTAGTGCTTTATTGCCTACACTCCAGTACCGATACTATTATTATATAAATAAACCACCGTCTTACACAATAAACTACGGTAAAGGTAGTGATGTACCGAATATTCGGCTTGCCGAATCGGCCAGTTTTACAGAGATTCGGTTTCGGCCGAATAATTTGTTGTGATTCGGCCGAAACCGAATCTTTTATGAGCACAAATATAAAGCGTAAAACGTGTATTTTCTGCTCAATGAGGTGTCACACCATTCCTTAAACTACGCCATAACTAAAATCACGACAACTGTTATGATTTTTGTGTATTATCGTTTTAACCACCTTGGACGAAAAGTCAGAAATTCATTGGCAGGCTGGCAACCATGGCTGAGGCAACCTTAAACCCCAACAACAACTATCGTGTTGTGTAGCTCCACTGTTTGCCTGGTAGAAAAACTTGTGTTTTCATGTGAAACGCGTAGCTTACGCCTTCGGGTGACGTCATAAAAGATTTGGTTGATTCGGCCGAATTTATTCGGCAAAACTGCCGAATATTCGGTTTCGGCCGAACCCAAATTTAGTCGATTCGGTACATCTCTAGGTAAAAGCAACTAGCAACTGTGATATTCACTAGACTCATTTTTTCTTTTGCTCATTGTACTATTGTGACTTGCGTACATTTATTACGTAACAAGTAAAGTTTTATAACCCATACTCCTTAAAATACGTTGCGTTCTATAGCCCGGTGCGCGTTATGTATGAACAAAAAACTAATCATAGCGATTTATTGACAGTGCGCCTTATAATCGGGTGCGCTTTGTGGTCCGTAAAATACGGTATTCCAAAACCATGGTTACACTTGTGACTTTCTCCTTTTACTTTAGGTATTTGGATCTGTCCAAACAGTTATGTGCAAATTCTGTTTTAACTGCAACAGAGTTATGCAAAAAAAGTGTATCTGCTTCCAGTGATGATGACACAGAAAGCTATTTTAGTCGTCAATTAAAGTCCATGTGCAGTGAAGGTGAATTGTCTTATGGTTCATCGTTCAATCAAGGAATTTTTTTTATGACTCAGGCAAGTTACAGCATTTCAATTTTTTTTTTTAGTTTTATTGCTAATAACTATCCCATTGAAAAGAATGAACAAACAGAAGGTGTTTGCTGAATAAAATGAACAAAAATTAAAAGTGTTGCATTGAAACCATATAAAGATCGGGTTATTGTCCGCTCAGCTGTCTGCATCGAAAAATAAATGTTTGCACTGAAAAAATAAATGTCTGCCAAAAAAATATTGAATTGCACTTGTGGGCCACCGTAGTACATAGTCTCGTATTTAAAAGTTTTGTTTTATTGGCCAAATGGTTACTGTCATGTTCTGTTTTCACTGGTACGCAAAAGAATGGCACTGACTATCGGATGCTCCTTAACAGCTAACGCTCATGTACTCTGATCAGCAGCAAACATTTCCTTTTACATTTATTCACGTCCAACTTTATCCACACATAATCAAAACAACAAAAACAACAAATTCACTTGCCCAATGCTATAACAGAGTTATCTCTATTCTATATATTAAATCGTTAGATGGGGGTCCTATAAAGCTTGCATAACAATGATTTGGGTAAAAGGCATTAATTTGCTATGGCCATTTCCTATACATAAGACAATGAACATTGCAACAGGTAACGGAAATGTGATAAAACTGGCACATTAGAACAAAAACAAAATGTATTCTAGGCGGACAGAAATTCCCCACGATCTGTGGTAACTAGTTTGCGGGATATTGTTATGGGGAGGTCTAGACAATTGTGACAGTTACGGTTACAGCCCATAATATGTGCACATTCGAAAGCCCATGGGGGTAATTCACTGGTTTACAATTTTGGTGATTTAATGCATAGCAGGAGATTGTTGCTTGATGCATGAACTGACCTTTTACGAGGCAGTCCTTTTGATGATCAGACACCAGTGCTAAATGCTATGTAGTTTTATTAAGTTAGCACACATATTTTCAGTTTTTAGCGATAGTTTTTTTTCTTAGAAGTGTTTAAAACAATAGGCAAATGTTGTTGATTAACATGAAGGTAAAAAACTAAACGTTTTCCAAAGACACGATATAGAGACTAATGGCCGTTGTCAGTTTGACTGCCATACAACCAAAGGGGACTAAAGGTCAACTTGTCGCTATCGCAGAACACATTTGAGAATGATTTTTTGTCACAACATAGCTTATTTATTTTTGACACATTTACTACAGACACAATATGTGATGTATATATATATATATATATAAATCAGGTAAAAAGTTATTTTTGAACACTAAGAACTGCATGCTATTGAAAATCATGTCAAAAGACAAGTCATTGAATGGCCGGTCTGCGATTACAGGGTAATAGGCTACTAAAGAACAATTCATTATGGTTTTTCGGGGGGGGGGGGGGTTCTGTCTTTTTCCGTCGAAAGAATTGTTCAAACTTTTTCAAATTTACACACATTTTAGATATTGGTCTAAAGATGGTCCATGTGAATTTTGACCCCGTTTGACCCCTCGGTTCACCCACAGCCCCCCAAAATGTGAATTTTTTAAAATGGCTATACTTGCTAAAGTACTTCATTCAGGAGTTATATGCTTTGTTGTTTGGTGCAATATAAGGTATTTCAAAAAATTTTGTACCTTTAAAAAAGAAATACCCATTTTCACCCTTTAAATCCCAAAATATTTGTTTCTGTATAATGCTGGTTTGTTAAATGCGTTTGGTCAAGAAAGAGTGCTTTAAATTTATTCAAATTTGCACAGATGTTAGTTATTGTTCCGAATTTGATCCTCCTGAAGTTTGACCCCAAACGACCCAGCGGTTCACCAACAGTCCCCTCAAAAATCAAAAACGGCTGTACTAACCCAAGTACATAATCTGAGGGTTTTGTGCTTTGTTTGTTGGTGCAATGTAAGCTATTCTAAAGAATTTTGTAACTTTTTATTGGATTCACCCATTTTACCCCTTAACCCCCAATATAATAAGTTTTAGGCCAGAAATACAAGCCCTAATGTGCTGAAATGTGAAACAATTGTTTGTAGTAGGGTATTTGTTTAGTATTTAAAAATTTGCCTTAATCGGCCAAATAGTTACTGGGGGGGGGGAACAGTCCCCTCAAAAATCAAAAACGGCTGTACTAACCCAAGTACATAATCTGAGGGTTTTGTGCTTTGTTTGTTGGTGCAATGTAAGCTATTCTAAAGAATTTTGTAACTTTTTATTGGATTCACCCATTTTACCCCTTAACCCCCAATATAATAAGTTTTAGGCCAGAAATACAAGCCCTAATGTGCTGAAATGTGAAACAATTGTTTGTAGTAGGGTATTTGTTTAGTATTTAAAAATTTGCCTTAATCGGCCAAATAGTTACTTTTACAGTCCATAATATGTGAACACTGTCAGTCAGATAGAAGTCTCAACTCTCAAGGTAGTAATTCACTTGTTACGATTAAGGCGGGTGAATGCAGCGGGAGTGCTCAGCTTGACGTCCGGACGTACGTTTTACGAGACAGTCGTGTTGATGATTAGAAATCAGCTGTTTTTGCACAGCTATGCTATATTGGTTTATTAAGTTATCAAACACATTTTCAGTTGTGGAAAATTGTGTTTAAAAACTGACCTTGAACGACAATGTCAAGGTCAAAGCATGAGATTAAATTGAAAGTATTTTTCCTGTTCTTATTTACTGTTTTTTGTAATTATATGACAATAATCATGCAAAAAGAATACAGACAAGTTGGGTTAAGGCTAAAGTTGGTTAAGTTTTTCCTTAAGAATCTAAAAATAACCAGGATGTTTTGTTTACCATAATTCTGCACAAACGTGCATGTGTATATGTAGATAAAATTGTGTATAGTATAGTAAATTGGTACATATCAGATAGAATATATAAAGTGGAAGTGTAATTAAAGCTTCGGTTTTTCAGCATTACTAATACTTTTTTGTTTGTAAAAATATTTATTTTGATACACTTTAGGAACAATTTCACAGAATCGCTGAAGAACTTAGTTCAGCTCAACCCCTTAACAAGCGACGTGAAGCATTACTTAGGTTGTGTCAGGTTCCACCTTCTGATGTAATGGCAAGTGAAAGTTGGTCTCATTTGAGAATTGCTTTGATGGATGCTTTAGCTGATAGTGATAACTTTATATCGCACACTGCCTTAAGCTTTCATGCTAAGATGTTTGCTGGTAAGAATAAGGTTAATTGTCTTTGTGTATGTCTTTGCAGCAAAAACAAATAACATGCCATGTTTAGTTTCCAGTTACCAAATTATGAGGGAAACTTTTACATGTTTATCTGAACACATCATGCAATGCTTTAAAATTTGGCCAATTCAGACCACAGATGAAGATCTTTTTCTTTCTGAACCATACATCAGCCGCACATTACTAAGGTATTTGTTCTCATGATTTTTAAAGAAAATTGTGTTTTTTGTTTATATTTATGGGTTCTCTCTTCTAAGAGGGACATATTTTGATTTTAATCTATATCTTTTTGTTCCTCCCGAAGTTTGTCCATATTGTTTTGGAATGTTTGATGTATTCAAATAAAACTTTCACTAATGGAATATATGAAGTTATGTCAGGAGTGTAAAAATGTGGTCACACGATCACACCGTGCGAACAATAAATTGCGTGTACGACTGTAATTTGTAGCCACAAAATAGGTGGGTTAAATTTTTTTTATTAATTTTCTTAGAATAATAATGAAGTACTGATGCAATGGTACAACTAGCTAGAAAACAGAGACTAGGCACGATATACCAATATTATTTTTGAGAAAAACACGCTTGGATCAAGCCGCAACTAAATGATGTTATTCGCATACCAAACATTTTAATTTTTGAGGCACTATCGCAACGCGAAGCTAACTGTGTAAAAAGTGCAATCATCAATTGACATGACTGTTATCAGTTAACGTAGCGGTTTCTGTACTCTTTTTGTAACCTAGAAAGAACATTTACTCATAAGCATTTTTACATGTTGGGCGTGAATGTGATGTCACACATGTCTCAAAAAGAATTTGCAATGCTCATGCACTCAACAACATTTAACATGCCACACATACATTCACAACGGATTGGTAGCTAACAACACAATATTTTTGTAAGTAAAGTTAATGACTAGAATACCGTATTTGTATCAGGGTAAATGGTTCATGTTAATCGTATTCATGTTTCTTTCATATACTCTTGTTTTTTACCCAGGTTTTATCGAGTTACTTCTAGTGTAATAAACTAGATTACTCTCTCAGAAATAGGTCAAATGCCATAACAAATAAACTGAGGTCATAATTTTCAATCTTTGTATGATGCGTTGTATAACACAAATCAACATACGTTGTTGTATTAGGGTTATAATACAATATCGGCACCAATACTCGATGCTATGTTTGGCATCGCTGCTCATCCAATAATTCAGAAACAAATCCTCATACATTTATAAACGAGTAAAATGTGCTTTAGTCTGACAATTCTGCAACTAATTTTGCAAACAGTCACATCACACAGACTTTTTGACTCAGTTGTCATTGCTTCACAATCTCTGAGTCAGGTTTGGACGTTTTCTATTTGTATCTGAGAACATATGATATGAGCCGAAAGACTGGTTTGCTGAATCAGCAATTTTAACGATGATTCATCAGGTGTCAGATTAAAAACTGGATATTGGGCAAACCCCAATTCCAAAACCTATGCCAACAGGCTATGCCGTGATGTTATCGAAGCCCAGTGCTCCACAACCTGCTGCTGTATGCATCCAAACTTTAGGACACACTTTAAACCAGATGTCGGCAAACTATTAGGCGACGCATGCCAATTTACTTGTTATATCCATGTGGTAGTGACCTCGCGTGCCAAGGTTTTTCTAAATAATAGTGGTTCGTGTCAGCTGGTATCAATAATAAAGAGATAGCAGAGTGTTTTGTGCATGTAGGGCTGAAAAAACTGAAAGCAAGCAGTTAAAAAGGTTAAATTGCTACTATAATATAAACACGCAAATCTGTTGGCGTGCCATGAAAAACCACCTCGCGTGCCAACCTTGTGCCAGGGGTTGCCGACCCCTGCTTTAAACAATGTCTAAATTGAATTAGATTTGTATAGTCTGTATAATATACTATTTATAGGTGTTGATTGTTGTGTTTAACCCTGGTGGCCAACGATGCTGAATGATTTAATTAACAATGTTTGTATTAAATGAAATTTGGACAGCTTGTAGAATTTGCTTTTTATAGGTGTCAATTTTTGTTTTTTACTCTATTTTGCCACTATTTACCCTTTTCTTTTCTTTAAAATAAAAAACATAAAATAGGACAACTTTAAACAAGATCCAAATTGAATCAGATTTTTTGTACTAGTTTTTACTTTTAATAACATCATTATTTAAGCCCATTGCTTAACACTGTGTTTACCTCACAAAAAAAAAAAAACGTTCGCATGGTTATCCCTTATGCTACTTGTGTTTGTGCATTACTTGGGGGGAGTTTTGCACATGCCAGTTAGAGGGGTTTTAACAAATGTTGCTAAAAACACCTCTAGAGGTCAGAAATTTAAACATTGGCAGATTTGGATAGAAATTTACACAACTGTTGATTGGGTTATTATGGGTCCCTTTCCCTGAAGGGGATACATATTATTTATGGGTCCCCTTGTTTTTTTCTTCCCAAAGTTTGTCCAACCCGTTTTTCCATCTAATGGTTGATGGATTTGGATGAAATTTTCACAGATGGTAGATATAGGTGTGCAGATGTGCATCCCACTTTGTTTTTGTTGATTACCCCAATATTTACCCCCCTAGCCCTCTAAAATGAGTTATTTTCTGCCCAAAGTTTGTCCGACTCGATTTTCCATCAAATGTTTAATGGATTTGAATGAAATTTTCACAGATGGTAGATATAGGTATGTAGATGTGCATCCCACTTTGTTTTTCCTGATAACCCCAGTATTTACCCCGCTAGCCCCCTAAAATGGGTGAGTTGTTACCCAATATTTACCCCGCTAGCCCCCTAAAATAGGTGAGTTTTCAAACAGTGTCAGAATTGGCTAAAATTTGGATAGCTTGTAGAGTATGCCATTTATAGGTGTCGGTTGTTGTGTTTAACCCTGTAGCCCTAACATTTACCCCACAAGCCCCCAAAGTGTAAAATGTATTTGTATGTTACTGGATACCCCAAAGAAAGATTTATGTGGCGCAATAGTGTTGCAAGGGCAACCAGTTGTATGTTACTCGTTTGTGACTTTATGGGTTGCTTAGTGGACGTTTTTGCACCATGGCGGGTTGTTAACAGCCCTATAACGTCAGAAACATTAACGGTTGTTGCTTAAAACACCTAGTGGTCGAAATTTTAAACATTGGTGGATTGGGCTAAAATTGTGCAGAACTATTGATTGAGTCATTGAGGTTTCATATTTTTTAGTTTGTTTGTCGAACCCTATTAGTTATCCCACTAGCCCCCTAAAATTGGTGAGTTTATTAAACAGTCGGAATAGGCTAAAGTTTTGGGTAGCGTGTGGACTATGTTATTTGTAGGTTTCGATTGATGTGTTTTACTTTGTAGCCCCAACATATACTCAACTAGCCCCCTAAAATAAGTAAACTTAAAAAAAAACGTCCCAATAAACTTTGCAAAGTTTATTGAACATACTATTTTAAGTGCTCCAATGTTATAATTTGCCCTGTAGCACCACAATTTAACCAATCTGTCCCTACAATAGGTGACCCTTTTAACATACTTCAAACCATATATTATTATTTAAGCTCAGTGCCGATTACTCTGTTTTGCTTTACAACACGCAACTTTATTGTGGTTATCTCTTAAAATGCAGTATTTTTAACTTTGCATGTGTGGGGACCCATGAGTTTCTGCCTGCAGAAACAACGAACGTTATAAAAGACGATAGCTAATATGGGACAAATTTGTCATTCAACTGGTGTTATGCTAAACAAAATACTAGTTGTTGTTTCAAGAACTTGTTTTTGCTGACGTTTCGCCCACCAGAACGGTAGGGCTTCTTCAGAGCAATGAATGAATAATACAGCGGGCACAAAGGTGAAAATGTACAAAAACAGCGGGATACGATGAAAAATTTGGACAAAGGCTTTCCGTGAAGAGTTGCATGTGCTACAAAATGACAAGGCGTAACTAATGTCCGATATTTGACGGGGAAGTCGGAGGCAAAATGTCGCGGAAAACTGGGCTTAGGCTTTTGCCATCGTTACGGTTTAAAACATTTGCATTAGAATTTATGAGGCAACTTTCCAATCTTTTCGACCAATTCGGATCTTGTTTCAAAATTTTGGCATCGTTCCAATTAATGTGGTGATCACATTCCAAAATGTGTTCGCATAAGGCGGACTTGTTGATGTCCATGTTTTTGACTGCCACTTTGTGTTCTTTGAAGCATGAATTTAGATTTCGCTTAGTTTGGCCAATGTATACCATATTACAGGGGGGGGGGGGTGTATCGGAGCGCCTCAAACGAATCTTGATCGACGCTGGGGTAAAAGTGGCAATGAAACCTCTTAAAACAATTTTATAAATATTAATGGGAACCCATGCGTTTCTGCTTGCAGAAGCAACCAAGGTTATAAAAGACAGTGGTTAATATGGGACCCATTATAAAAAAGTATAGGAAATATATTAATGTTTTAAAATAGGTTATATTGTATATGCAAGGGCAATATGTGCTTTTCCTTCTAGTTATGTTTATGTAACTATTTTTTGGGAAGGTAATAACATTGATTTTAGTTTCTGTTTTAAATGTTGTTTCTGTAGTTAGGGTTTTCCTTCCCTAAATTTGTGTTTCCTTATGTTTTTGTTTTAATACAGATTGCGTCTACTGAATGAGTTTCAATGTGAAGTTCCTTCAATATGGGTGCGGTACCCAGAAAGTTTTCTGGACAGCATTTTAAACAGCACATTTAATCTTATGACTGAATTTATAAAAGCAGGTAAAATGTCAAATACAGCCAGAAGTATACTTTCTTTCCACAATACAGAACTATAATTGGGGAGTCGAACAGCTTGTCATATGGGTTCAGATTCGGTTCGGGTTCACTTGGTTTTGTTTTTAAGGGTTCGGGTTCTGTTTAGGTTTGGGCAAATTATCTGGTTCAAACCCGTTTGCAGTATTTAAACCAGTTTAAAGTTTTATTCGTTTTAATTTTATTCTACCTGATCTGATCAAGCTCCAAAAGAATTTTGCCTGTGCGCTGTTTTTGACGGGCCCTACAAGTGTTGTCTTATGTATTCTTCGGTGTATTTCTTCAGTAACAATCACAAAATATGAAACAGACTGCATTTTTTACGGGTTCCGGGTCGGGTACAATGCCAAACAAAATATGATGATCAACTCCGGTTCCAGTTTTTAGAAAGTTGTAATTAGTGGTTCGGGTTTAATGAAATTAGCTGCCCAAACCGGTTCACAGGTTCAGTTCTGGTTTGACTCCCTGACTATAATACTAAACATCGTGTAGGATGGGTTTATAGTTTGGCAACCTGTTTTTAACGTTGCACTAGTTAGTCATCAGTCATTGAAATACATTTTTACTCTTGTTGTTTACCAAAAAATTATGTTTTTATTGCAGCACCATTCTCTGGTCTTCATTTGATTTCTCTTGTTGATATTGATGCACATTGGTTTAGAAAATGGCTACATGGAAATTATGGCAGAGCAGCTGTCATTTCACGTTTGGAGAAAAAATACAGGTACTGCATATGTCTGTCACTTTCATCGTTGCATTATTTAAGTTATGTCAGTTATTAAAAAACATGTATCTTTGCCAAGTTTGTTTTCATTCCTAGACAGATCGATTCAACTTAAACTAGTGATAGGACGATACCACATTTATAGCAAGTATGAGTAACATGTTAAATATGCTTTCTCTACAAGTACTTAGTTGTTTATCAACACATGAATGTTTATCAATTCGTCAATTGTGACAGAATGATAGTTAAAATATATGTATCATATAATCCCCACATACTTAAACCAAACTATTTACCTAAAAACTGTTGATTGTTGCAACTTCTTCTTGCTAAGCACAAAAGACAATAACAAAAAACTATGTTGAAACTTACACAAAGGAGTTTTGTAATGCTACATCCGTCTGTTCGGGAGATTTCAATATGCTGGTGCTTCAGCGTGTCATATCATAAAGTTTATTCTTGTATTACTATGAAACTTAATGTTAAAATACTAGTATATATGAAATAGTATATTAGTAAAAATTTTCTTTAGTTTTGTTTATGTTTTAGGCAATTTTTGGTTTATGTTGTGCACAACACAATGCAATTTTGCCAGAGCTATGTCCATAACCAAGCAATCACAGTAGACATAAAAGTTTCACAGCAGGACAGGTGTGTTATTATGGGTCCCCTTCCCTGAAGGGGACACATTGTTTTTGTCTATATTTTTTTTTCTTTTTTCCGTCTAACGCGGATTTGTTCCCAAGTTTTGGTCAAGAAAAAATGGTTCAAACTTTTTCAAATTTACACACATTATAGATATTGGTCTAAAGATGGTGAATGTGAATTTTGACCCCGTTTGATCCCTCGGTTCACCCACAGCCTCCCAAAACGTGAAATTTTTAAAACGGCTATACTTGCTAAAGTACTTCATTGAGGAGTTATATGCTTTGTTGTTTGGTGCAATAGAAGGTATTTCAAAGAATTTTGTACCTTAAAAGGATTTACCTATTTTCACCCCTTAACCCTTTAACTGCGGCGGGCGC
>QLIY01001308.1:8182-23538 GCA_003260075.1 Phallusia mammillata | reverse complement strand
TTTTTGCGCAGCCATGCTATGTCGTTTTATTAAGTTATCAAGCTCATTTTCAGTTTTGGAAAATTGTGTTTAAAAACTGACCTTGAACGACAATATCAAGGTCAAAGCATGAGATTAAATTGAAAGTATTTTTGCCGTTCTTATTTACTGTTTTTTGTAATTATATGACAATAATGATGCAAAAAGAATACGGACAAAACTTTTAAAATTGGGTTAAGGCTAAAGTTGGTTAGGTGTTTCCTTAAGAATCTAAAATAACCAGGATGTTTGTTTACCATAAATCCACACAGACGAGCGTGTGGGTGTTTCGTAATTGGTAAATATCTAACAATGATTGTGCCCTATTTTTACTGTTACCAAATCGCAAATGCATATGTGTGGGGACCCATTAGATTATGCTTGCAGAAACAATTATTATGGGCCCCTTCCCTGAAGGGGACGCATCTTGATTTCACTCTGTTTTTTTTCTGTTTTCTGTGGTGAAGTTTGTCCATGCACTTTTGTCCTGAAATCTTTNTTTGTCCATGCACTTTTGTCCTGAAATCTTTGATGGTAGATATGGTTATGTAGATGTGCCATTTGTTTTGTTTGACTCGATAGTCGCAGTATTTACCCCGTTAGCCCCCTAAAATGGGTGAAATTTTAAACAATGTCCGAATTGGATGAAATTTGGACAGTTTGTTCATTTTTCCATAATAAGCTGTCAATACTTGTGTTTTACCCTGTAGCCCCAATATTTACCCCACTAGCCCCCTAAAATGAGTGACTTTTTTAAAATAGTGTCTGAACTAGATGAAATTTGGACAGTTTGTTCATTTTGCCATAATTAGCTGTCTATAGTTGTGTTTCACCCTGTTGCCCCAATATTTACTCCACTAGCCCCCTAAAATGGTTGAATTTTTTAAATAATGTCCGAATTAGATGAAATTTTACCAATTTGTTCATTTTGCCATAATAAGCTGTCGATAGTTGTGTTTAACCCTGTAGCCCCAATATTTACCCCACTAGCCCCCTAAAATGGGTGAATTTTTTAAATAATGTCCGAATTAGATGAAATTTTGACAGTTTTTTCATTTTGCTATAATACGCTGTCGATAGTTGTGTTTCACCCTGTAGCCCCAATATTTACCCCACTAGCCCCTTAAATGGGTGATTTTTTTAAACAATGCCCGACTTGGATGAAATCTGGACAGTTTGTTCATTTTGCATTTTATAGGTGTTGATTATTGAGTTCCATCACGTAGCCCCAATAAACCCTAAAATTGGTAAATTTGGCAAACAATTGCCAAATTGAATGCAACTTGTGTAGTTTGTGCCTCATACAGAATGATTATTTTTGCAGACTTTTTTGGCCATTTTAAAACTTATAGCACCAAAATTTATTATAGTTATTTCATGAAATGCATTATTTACAATTTTGCATGTGTGGGGGACCCATGAGTTTCTGCTTGCAGAAACAACTAAGGTTATAAAATACAGTGGCTAATATGGGACTAATTACCAAATAAGTGAAGGATATATATATATGTGTTAAGAAATAGGTCAAAGTGTCTGTGCAATGGCAATATGTGCTAAGCCACCCTTCTAGTGTTATAAAGTGCCAGGAAAAAGATAGGGACCCAATGAACTGTAGGTGCAAAATATATATCCATTATAAATATAGTAAATGGTATATGTGATACATCATTAAATATGATGTAGTATATATAAACTGGCAATATATAGGAAAACCACTATTCTAGTTTTTTTATATGTTTGAATAAAAACATAAATATGCACTTTTGTGAGGGTTACAAGGCTTCTCCACAAATGTTTGGGTTACACTGCTTAATATGGCCCATGTTTAAGTTGAATAAACAGGCAAAACACAAGCCAAAAATGTAGGCAGGTATATTTTCTCTTTGGGTGCTGCAATTTCCGCCGGCGTTGATTTTGTTTTCAGAATTTATTCCAAGAGAAAATCAAAAGTGTTTAGATTCCCACCAACCCAGTGCTGTATTCCAGTATCTTCACTTTTGCCAGCTACAAATTTACAATTGAAAATTCTTTGTAGGATTGTGTACAGCTTACAACATTTGGATTTTGCCTGCTTTATACATTGCTTATCCATCATTGCAAGACTTGTAATGTACTCGTGTGGAAGAGAGTTATTTCCAGTACATTTACCGGATGGTCAAGTGATACATGTCCAGGATATGTTGGTCTCCTGGATCATGGTAAGACTGATCAAGAAGTGTAAAAAAAATATTGGAATGCTTAATATCTGTATGTTCATAATAGAGTTCAGAAAGCTTCTCAGAATTAAAAGCTCCCTTTGCGATTACACCTATGACTTACAGCACATAAAGCTGAAAATGTATGTCGGCAAAACAGAAGTTAACAAACAATATCAAACTTATTTTTTACAGCAAGATGTAGATTTTTTTCTAGGTTTTTAAGTTGCACAAAAAAATGCCAAACACAGTTTGTGACATCACAAAAAAGAAAAAAAAATGGATTGTGCCCACACAATAGCATTTTAGTTACAAGGGATGGAACAAAGGGCTTGTTTAAAAATGAGACTGTCTATCTTAAATTATAACTTGATTTACAACAAGGTTTCTCAATAAGGTGATTTTTTTCAATCAAAGGGACAATGGTGTTACGTTTGAAGTTGGGGGTGATTTAAGAATCACCATTTTTTTCAACATATTGAAGCAAAAAAGATTTGTCTGTCTTAGTAAAGTGTTGCAATAAATACCTGCAGACACAAGGGGTGCATTAGCTTAAACAGAAATACTTAAACAGTGTTATCTGTTGGCTGTTTTTTTTGTGTGTGTGATAAATGAATGAAATTAAATGTTTTTAGTTCAGTAGACCTTTTCAGTAGAATGATATATCACAAAGCAAGCCTGTAAAAGACTGCAAACTATTGGTGGTTGACTAAAAGTAGTTTTATGGTCCCCTCCGCAAATAGGGGTCCGCAAATAGTGGGTCGCGACCCAAATTTGGGTAGCGAGACGTTCCAGTCTGGGTCGCAAAATATTTTAAATTTTCCATGAATATAAGCATCGCATCTATAGTATTAATGAACTTTCAGCTTTTTCAACCAAATTATAATTGCATTGTTACATTTGACTACGTAACTGTTACATACAGTCTATGTAACAATGCAATAAGTTAAGTGTACCTCCGCAAGCAGTCATGCTTTTCTGTTACCATTTTGCTGAAAAAATACATTCGTTTACCTACTGTTTTATGTGCTGAGTTTCGCTTTATTTTGTGCAAGACAATAGCAACTGACAAAAGCATAGTAGCAGTCTTAGCATTGATATCTAGTTGCTTAGTATTTTTCACAAACTTACATGCTAACAAAATGCTTGGGTCGCGATAATTTGGAGCAATTTTTTTAGGGTCACGCCAAAAAGTATTTGCAGATCCCGGCTCTATAGGACTAAGGATCCCAATTTAGGACCATCTAGCCCAGGGGTTCCCAAACTTTTTTGGTCTGTGGCCCAAATGTCTATTTAATAGCGATTCGTGGCCCACCACGTGCTGTAAATTTGGGCACAAACAAAAAAATAACTCAAAAACAGGCGAAATTTTCCAGCAATTTATTTTTAATNTTGGGCACAAACAAAAAAATAACTCAAAAACAGGCGAAATTATCCAGCAATTTATTTTTAATGAGATACATGCTCCTGAAATTTGGCTACAAGATTCAGAATTCTTTGCAAAAATTATGTTTTTCAAAACAAAGCGCATAACATCTACAGTATTACAAAACTGTAGAATCTATTCAAATGGCTCTGTGGCCCATTGATAATGTCTTGGTGGCCCACAGTTTGGCAACCACTGATCTAGCCTGAACAGATATGGTGCAATTTAAAAAATGTCACTGAAATGACATAGGTCAGGATGCATTTTAAGCTATGCCAACACAGCAAAAGTTTTAGGCCAATGTATCATTCCTAGAAAGAAAAAAAATGTTGTTTTCTCTCAATAAGTCTTTTTTACTTTCCTTTATGTTTACACAGGTGTTGAATTTGGCAGATACAAAATCAAAACCAATTAACAAATATGAACCAGCTTCTTTCATAGCAAAGGTAATTTTACTATTTCTACAAATGTATGTTATTACAGGTCCTAAGGGGTTCACATAGAGTTTTTGTTTATTTTTTTATATATAGCACTGTTTTTATCCAACTGCTTATTCAAGAAAAATGGCTACTAAAATGATATTTAGTTGAGTCACTATGCCTCAGATGTCCCATTCCTGTGAAATGAGGCACATTAATTATTGCTTCCAACCTAACTTAAATGAGGCAAAACAATGACATGTATATTTTGTCAGGCCTTGTGCAACCTGTGTTCATCGAATGCCTTTGTGAAAGAATGTGTCGGAAAGCAGTTTATCTCATCACTTATTGGTTCAATACAAAATTGGTTATGTAAGTATTGTGCTACTAAACTTTTTACGACAATATGTTTTAAGAACTGCAAATATGTTATGCTTAAACACTAACTTGAAAGATTCATGAAATGGTGCTTGACCAAACATTTTGTGCATAATGAGCTTACATATTTCCTACTACCAAAAAAAAACATCACATTATTCCTTTCTAAACTCTTTTCATAATAGACATGGTAAACGTTGTATGTGTAATAGTCATTGCGACTATGGCATATTAAGTTTTTACCCCACTGTTTGTGCAGTTTTCATTTAAAGTCCGCTTACATTTTTATGTAAAGATTATATTTAGCCAAACGGCTCGAGTTGATTTATTTATTGACACCTTCTTAATGGGTTGATTGTGTCAATCAGAATCACAATTGTGTCACATTTTGGAGTCGCAGGAGACCTCCTCAGTTTCATTTATTTAATCTTTAATATTATTTTGCATTTAGACATATATTAACATACTTTCTGCCATGTTCACTTATTGCCTGACTAACAATTGTTGACAAATACGATGCACTCAATCACATCAGTGTAGCCATCCCATTACCAACATGTATTTTTTATGGAACCTATTTGTTTCTGCAAAACAAACATGTTGCTGTGTAAGATAGGATCTAATTAAAATTGGTCAACAAACATATTTCCATTATTAGTGCCAGAGTTATAGTTTTCAAACAGTTAGCTTTGCAAGTGTGTCAAACCAGTAATATTTTTCAGGCAACAAGTATTACAGTTAAACATATGGAAGTTAAAAGACTGGGCAGAAATGCCAGTATAGCAATCAAATTTTAGTTAAAACAATTTTTGTATTCAGCCATTGACACAAAGCAAATCGTCAGTGAATCAACTATGTTGCACATTGCGGAAATACTTGCATGTCTTACTTCAACTTGCAGTGGCAGAAAGTTGCTTCTTTTCAAATACCCAACTGCAAAGGGGTGGGTAGATGGCTCTTAAAAAATCTAAAATATTTTTTTTGTGTATGTTTTTATGGTCTACCAACAGATCAGCTGCACACAATATTGCACAATTTGCTCAAAAAGCTTTAGAAGGAAAGCTACAGCAATCATTGCAACAACGCTTTATTCCATCACACTCAGTAATTGGTGCTTATGTCTTTGTATGTCGCCAACTGTATAATACATGCGAGGGTCTATTACTGCTTATGGAATATCAGTTACATGAAAAAATAGCAGCTGCTTGGAAACAGGTTTGTTGATGTTTAAGAGCAAACATACAACAAAAAGACAAAAACAACATCCAATGTTCTTTAGACTCATGAAATTAAACAGTTTTCAAGCCTGGAAGAAGTTGACAGTGACCAGCAAAGTATTCCAACACAGTCAAGTTCAAGAAGCACTGTGATGTGGGAGGACACTTTACTAGATAATCTTTTAAATTTTGCTGCAACACCACAAGTAATTTTGTAAACACTTTAAATGAAATGTATATGTATATATTTACATTTGGTCCTACAAGTAAGTTCCATTTTAATGGTCAGTACCTATGCTCACTTCTCTAAATATTTATAGGCCCCCTTTCTTTAAGGGGGCACATATTGTTTTCTGTCAAACGCTGGTTTGTTATATGTGTTTAAAGAAAGAGTGCTTCAAATTTATTCAAATTTTGACAGATGTTAGTTATTGATCACAAATTTGATCCACATGAAGACGGAAATGACCCAGCAGTTCACCCACAGTCTCTCAAAACGTTTTTTTTTAACGGCTTTACTGACTAAATTACACAAGCTAGGAGTTCTGTGCTTTGTTTTTTTTTGTGCAATGCAAGGTATCTTAAAGAATTTTGTACCTTAAAAAGCATTTATCCATTTTCACCCCTGAACCCCATAATAGTCATTTATGTCTAATGCTGGTTTGTTAAATGTGTTTGGTCAAGAAAGAGTGCTTAAAATTTGTTCAAATTTACACAGATGTTAGTTATTGATCCAAATTTGATCCTGAGGTTTGACCCCGAACGACCCAGCGGTTTACCCATAGGCCCCCAAAACGTTTTTTAGCGGCTGTTTTAAAGTACATAGTCTAGGAGTTTCATGCTTTGTTGGTTGGTGCAATGTAAGGTATTCCAAAGAATTTCTAACTTTTTATTGGATTGAACCATTTTTCACCCCTTACCCAAAAAAACCCCGAAATGATCGGTTTTAGTTTTAGGCCAGAAATACAAACACTAATGTGCTGAAATTTCAAACAATTGTTTGCAGTAGGCTATTAGTTTAGTATTTAAAAGTTAGCTTAATCAGCCAAATAGTTACCTTTACAGTCTTTAATCCTGAGATATCCTCAGTGGTAATTCACTGTTACGATTAAGGCGGTTTAATGCAGAGCAGGTGTGCTATGCTTGACATCAGACAGACTTAGTTTAAGACGGTCCATTTGGTGATTAGAAATCAGCTGCTTTTGCGCAACAGTGCTGTGTCAGGCAAAACGTTGTTGATCAGCATAAAGGTAAAAACTTAACTTTTCCGAAAGCTGCAAAACTTTTAAAGTTGGGTTAATGCTTTCTGAAAATTTTTCCTTAAGAATCTAAAAATAACCTGAACATTTGTTTACAGTAAATCCACACAAACATGCATAGGACCCACAATCTTATGTGTAGCTCAAATGATGGGTTTAGTAAGTTGGTAAATAAGGACATAGAATATATAAATGAATGTATATTAGAAAGCCACCTTTCTAGTTCCAATAAATAATGCAATTGATGAACCATTACTTATGACAGTGCTACACAAAGTTTTCAGCGAGATGAATGACTTGTTAACCAAACATTTTCACTCGTATGTTAATTTAATTCTGAAAGTATTTTCTTTCTAATCTCAGGATTATCTATTAGCAGTTTGCTACATTACAGACAAACAATTGAAACCATTTTAGCATTGTGTGTGAACAATAGGAGTTTTTACCCCTGTGCAGCAATTACTGCTGGAATTAAAAAGGGTAGTAAAATAACTATTGTTTATTGGATCATGACTGTGATTTTTTTTCACACAAACAGGCAGTCAAATGCTGGCATGTCGGTATGCCCTTACCACAGTTTGAGTAGCAGTGAAATAGAGTGTAGAATGTTGACAACATATACAAAAGCTACCTATTACATTAAATTTGAGTAGTATCTTAAAACTAATTAAAAAAATGTATATTGCAGGGTTTGCTGTTGCTTCAACAAACTGGAGCAATAAATGAATGCGTTGCATACATGCATTCAAGATACACCAAGAAACTTCAGGTCAGTCATTTGTTGCATTAGCTGTTAGTGAGTAGCCAATGCGGAAATTAAGATTAACTTAAGTACCACTAACAAATTCCCTCTTAACTATTAATTTGCATCTATCTTCGATTGCTTGTTTAAAGGTCAGCAAATGTGAGAAATTTGGCTATGGAGTGATGGTAACTCAACTTGCATCGACTGCAGCCGGAACAATGGGTAAAACTAAAAGTTGGAGGGTGAATTAAGTCGTTTATTTATTTTAAAACTTGCAGCTTTACAACATGCTGGATTTTTACGTGCTATTGTTCATGAATTTTGGGCCAGTATTGAATGCACTGAACTTGACACACAACAACCCTCCAGGTCCAACTTTCTTGGTAGAACGGAGAGACCTGTCCACAAGGTTCTGCTTAGTTGCACTTTAAATTTCTATTACAACCTATCATTACTTTTATAATGTGCAGACTAATTTCTAAATATATTTAGTTTTTAGATTACAAATTAACAATAATGTACAAAACTTGCAGCTTATATTTTACATATATTTGTTTGCATTTTTTTTTACCAAACTGCAAAACTGACTAAGGTTTCGCCCACAGGCATTCACTGGATTGGCAAATGTTTTAAGTTCATTTCAATCTGTTCATGAAATCTTTGTTGGGAAAAAACTTGCAAACAAATCACACTACTCCTTTAGAGAAATACCTAATTCGCCTCTGGTAAGTTGTCTTGTTTCTTGCATGCACATAGCAGTATAAATTAATTCAACAAAATGCTTTCAGGATCTACTGGATCGATTAGTTATGCTTAATTCCCCACAAAAGTACCACTTTTTGCTGAACTATGAACAGTCACATGTCTTTGGATTAAGGTTTGAAAATGTTCTATAGCCTGTATCATCATGTGTCACCATAGTATACTAACATGGTAGTCCAGCTCCTCTTTTGTTTGCACTGTTTTTTAGGCTTCTCACTCTTTTGTCTTGCAACCTTGACACATTGTTGCTGTTGGAAACTCAGTACAAAATACAACAACTTTTACTGGATTTACAAAAAAGCAATCAAACTTCTGACAGGTTTGATTAAAGTGTGCAATATTTTTTATAGGATTGTAATTCTGTTTGCTTGCAGCTGTATTATAATAGATGAGTTGACAATAGAAAGAAACCACTTTTTGGTTCGAACTCATCTGATTGGTGGCGAGGGTGAAAAGGTTCTTCCACCTCGTACATTAAGCAGTGTGAAGGACTCAAAAAACAAAAATGTTTTCAAAACAGGAAAAAGTGAGCCATATGTATGGCCATTGTTTTCCCAATATCCAATACCCAAAGCCTATGTTCCTGAACTAAGTGATCAGACATTTTCAAAAAAAGGTGGATTAAATTAACTCAGTCTGTAGTAAAATTTTACATAAAACGTATGAAAAGAAATAATAATTGTTGTTTCCCAGATTCAATGCTGGCAAGATTTTTGAGTAAATCCAGAGTCAGTGACAAGAATTTCTTGAGTCAGTTGAGGTCTATATTTGCAAAAGCTATGACATCATCACCATCGACGGTCCGGGGAAATGTTGTAGAGGAGACATTAGAAAGAGTTGTAACTGCCTTTGAAAAAAACTCTGAAGAAAGAAGGTTTAAAAGAAGTCCAGGGCAAGGCAAGTATAGACATCAGTATTACAGCCAAACATGTAGCTAAAATGTTTTCATAGATTAACATGGCTATTAAATGGTTGTTATACTTTGTGGAAGTGCTTTTGTACATTTTTGTGGACTGTTGCAATTAAAATTTGCAAAACGTTAATTAACCTTACCTTACTAGTAATTGTGCAGTGACTAAATGCAAAATTCCAGAAATTCTGTTTGGTTCAAGGAAAACTCCAAAATTCAAATATTTACACTCAGCGTTATGTGTTTACAGTCCAAGGAAGAAAGGAAGCGGGCACAACACCATTACCTGTTATTGTTGCTGGTACAAAAATGACTGTGCAGTATGGCAAACTTCTCAGCATTTTAAAAAGCAGTTCTGACACAGCATACAACAATCTAATCAATGTTTTGCAGTCATGTATACAGTTCCTTAATCAACAGCATTCATATTCCACTTCATTAAGTATGTTCGTAGATTTTTTTTACATACACCTTGACCAAATCAAACTTTACATGTGTTTTAGGAATTCTTGCTGGACCTTATCCATGTCATGATTGGTTTGTCAGTACAATCTTTCTTATGTTTTCCGGCAACAAGGATAAATCTTTGCAATTTTTATTAAAATTATCTGAACTGTTCGTGTCTGGCTATTTGTGGCCAGCTCGACTTCATGCAAGTGTAAGTCAAATAAATATAACCACATGCTATCCGGATTCATACAAAATCAATTTTTTTTGTATTGTATCATACTCAGAAAGTAAAATTGAATTGTTTTTAATTCACCTTCACAGATCCATTTGCCCCCAAAAGTAAGATTAAGTGGAATCCCTCCTTTGTACTATAGGTCTGGCCATCACATTGAACTGATTGTGCAGGTGAGGCAATGTAGCATTGGGTATTTGTTTAAAGTGGAGTCTCGAAAATGTCTTTTTTTATAATTCACAATCAACTAGTTTATTGGTCGGTAAACTTTCTTTCTGCAGCCCAAAAATATTTTAGCCATATCTTGAGGCCTACAGCATTAATCCTTTAACCACAAGCTTGAAAGAAAAAATGATAGCTGGAGCACTACCCTAAAAGTACTTTGAACATTGCAGTATTTTTTGTCACCACATTTCAGAGATTGTTTTCATCTGCCCAAGCTTTTGGGAAACATTTTAACTTTTACCAGCATTTGATTGATTAAAAAATATGAACAGCCAGTTAGAAAACTCTTCAATCAATTACAACTTTCTTAACGCGATTAAGATTTTTAAGCAACAACATAGCAACAGGTTGTAGTTAGGTCCACAGGCAAAATTATTAAAATAATGTTAAATTGGAAAGCAATTGTTGTATAGGCCACACCTGTAGTATAATTTTAAAAAAATGGTCTATTTAATTTTATTATTAACCTAATTTTGCTTGCAGATGGAACTTCCACTGATTTACAGTGCTTTCCGAATGAGTGGATATACACCATCACAAATTGCACAGCACTGGTTAACACAGTGCTTTTGGAATTATCTTCCTTGGCTGCAAATCACTCACTATGTCACAACTGTTCTCGTTATGGGCTGTGATTACCAGGTAATGTATTGAATTGTTCAATTAAAAACATTTTAAATCTGATAAAGTTTTATACTATTTGATAAAATCTTTCTACTTGATAAAAGTTTTACACTGAAAAGCAGCAAAACAGAAGAAAGTGTGCAATGTTTTTATTTTTACAAATTTAAAAGAAATATGTTGAAACATTTTTCAATATTTGTATTACATAACACTGAATACTATCTAACCCGGAGTTACTTATCTTTTTATTGGAGCATGCAAAACCAGTATAGCATTTAATCTTGCCTTCTGTTTGTAGGTACACCAAAACACAGTTCTGTCTTGTTCATTTATTTTGTCCCTTTTAATCCTTGGTTTAAGAAAAAGAGTCAAATAGGGAATAACTAGTGCTTATCTGTACTGTATTTCTATTTAGGTATACATCTGTGTCAGTATTCTTAAACACCTCCAGCAATTGATTTTAATGCACCGACAAACACAAGATCTGCAAGTGTTTTTGAAGGTTTGAATAATAATCTGTTGAACTATTGTATGAATCAGCAAACATGTTTTATACAACATAAACTGTGGGTTTCGGTGTTAAAAAAATACCTGTTGTTTAGGAAAATTACATTAAAGGATTTTCGGTTGGAGATTGGATGGAGTACATGGAAACATTGGAGACAAAATACAGGGCAACTGTTTTGCAAAGCATGCGTAACCTTGCAGATTAGTGTAGCACTTACAGTATCTGCATTGCAAATTTCATTACCGCACTTAGTGTTGCATGATATAAATTCAGTAGTTCTGGTTCGAAAGGGTGAAAAACAAGGGCGCCAAATATGTAGAGGTTGCATACCAGGTAGATTTGACATGATTTCATGAGACTCACAATAGTGCAAATGTGCAACATTATGTGTGTAATTTGTGATATTATTGACAGTCAGTTGTCTATCATAGCAAAATTGTTTCATAATAAAGTGTATTTTTATAATTTTGTTATTTTAAGGTGTTAGTTAAGGTTTGTAGACATTCAGAACATGATTGTATAGCTTGGCACACTTTAGTTACTTCCTCAAGATTATCCGTTTGTAGCAGTCTATTTGTTAGGTTGCAAATTTTCTGAGTCAGTGCATTTGTGCACTTTTCTTTTACGCCAGTTTCTTCTTCTCTTGCCTTGATATTAAAAACATGTGTTGAGGATATTGCAGGTGATGGCTCTAAACAAATTTTATGTGAAAACAATTTTAATGGTAGCTTTACACATACAATATGGTCCATTTTAAAACTTTTATATTTTACTATGGCAACTTTTTGAAAACCTTTGTTTGTATTTGCAGTTACCAAAGTTGTTAAACGTGTATTATGACATCACATAGTAAATAAGTTATAATCATAATGTAAACATTGGTCAAAACAACACATTTTAGGATGCTAATGAGATAACTCATTACATGTAAATAGGTATACACAACAACTAAAGCCAATACTTCATCCAGTTTAAACATATTTCGAAAAAAATTAACCCATCATAGGTGGTAATGGGTTAATTGAACCACATTACTAAGACAAGATGCCAAAAACTGTTTTGTCATTAATCTGGCCCCTGCCAACTTAAATAGGACATTTGGTCAGCATATAAAGCACTAACTTAGACTGACTACTTTTCACTTGTGCACTATATTTTTCTGTATTGCGGCCCCTTTTTTTAAAGAATCGCTATTGAAGTTCAATTTAAAACATACAGCTTGAGTTATCCAATAAACATTGGTGCAAAGTATTTCCGCCACATATTGAAGAATTATTTCACATACTTTTTACTTAGATTACACTATGCGCTGGATTGATCAAAAAGGAGTTTGTTATGGACAGACAAGACTACAAAATATTACTCTTGTGTGAATAATTTCTCTCTTTTGTTACTTTTAATGGAATAAAGGAACATTGCTTAGCAGAGCAGACCATTCATATTTCACAAAATTTTGTAATTTTACTGTCACACCATGCAACTTCGTTATTAGCATATTCCAGTATCAATTTGCAGGCCCCAGTTTTTAAAAGGCTGTGTTAGGTGTACTAAGCTTTTGACCTTTTGAGTCATTGTAAAAAATATATGGACAGCTGTAAGATTCGATCATTTCTAATTTAGAGCCACAACTAGTAACAGTTCTGACACCATCCAGCTGTTTATACATCCAACTGCAAATGTTGATATCACTTGTATGCACACAGTGCACCACCACAAATACCATATATGTAATAGCATATTAAACACAAAGACATTTTTCACATTTTATGTCTCTTATTTTGTCTGGCTACTTACCTAATTGTTGTTCCTGCATTGATGCGGCCGCAGCTTCTGCACTAACAGCTGGATCATCTTTTGCTGTTTCAGACTCCAGCTCTTCGCATGCTACACAGTAATCCAAACCATCACTGCTTTGCAAAAGTATAGTATCACATTTTTCACACAGTTTGTCCAGCATTCGATATCCTTAAAAAAAATTCTTGCTGAAATCTCTGTGAATATTTCAAACTTGTTTTACCTCATCAAAATATAAATATTGATCATCATTTTTTCAGTTATGGATTAGAAGCAACTAACGATAACATACATTGCATGAAATTCCAAAAATATGTGGGAAAATCATTTGTGACATGTTAGATTGTAATGTCAATTGTCATCATCATTTACATTATTATTACTTTATATGACACCCTGTTTATTTTTTTATTATATTTGTTGGTGTGGTTGAACTTTTGTTTGTGCAAAATACATAGGGGTTTGTGAACAACTACACAAAATGCAACATTGAAATTGGTTGCAAATTTGTTATATGAGTGTTCTACCAATTTTTTAGGGGGGGTTGAATGCATGTACTATCTTACCTTTAAGCATATTATCTGCCATCAACTTGCTAATTTTGTCATTTCGTGCACGTTTTGCTTCCAGTATTTTAATTTCGGCGCTGCTCGGAGGCGACCACTCATCTGTAAATCCATTCATGTTGCTTATGGTGCAGTTTGTACAATACTTGTTTGCATTTGCAACTTCACAAAAACATTAGTTTCTGCCACAAGATCAAATAATGCTTTAGGATGTTTACATTCAGAAATGTACATGGGGTAGCACTAATTTACGGAATGAGGAATGGTCGGAACGCTCACTAATTTACCCCCCCCCCCCCCCCCCCCCCCTTCCGACCATTCCGACCATTCATCATTCCGTAAATTAGTGTTACCCATGTACATGTGCAGTGCCACTGTCATTTCGCCGAAATGAGAATTCAAGTTTTTTTTGTGGAAATTTGTGTGATTTACTCGTTTACCATATACATGTTTCAAAATGTTTATTTGAAAAAAAAATCATTTTTTGTTCGGGACAAATTCGTTTAATGGCCATGCTTTTTAGTTGAATTTATTTTAACTTTTAAGTGGCTAATCAAAAACACTAAATTAAAACTTATTTTATATTTTAGGCCCCCTAAAGCAAATTTGGTTATGTTTACCCACTTAGGGGGGTACGTTGTAGATATATTAGTCATCTTTTTTTTTGAGAAACTGATAGTATACAAGTAGACCTTTTGTAAACAACTGTCAAAATCGTGCCTTCGGGGCCGGAATATGGTTTCGTTGTTCTTGAACTTGTCTAATTACGTTAACTTGCGATATAATTGACCTTGCTTTCACCATAGTATACTAACATGGTAGTCCAGCTATTGTTACCGTCACGCTTGATTAACTCTGCACGCTTGTCGGATGCTTGCATTGAGTTGGGTGCCTTAAGAGCAGGAAAATGACAAAACTGTGCGTGTGTGGTCGGTTGTATGCATCTACCATGTGTAATATTACTACGTTTGGTTGGAATTATGCTGTTGGAGGGAATTTACTGAGTTTTTTTGCCTTTTAATCCTTCTTTAACCGCGTTGAAGTGATTTTAGCGTGGTTTTACCTAACATATTCAAGGGTGCATAAAGCTTGTTACGGATCAAACTAAAGTCTGGTGAAAATGGAACTTTTCCAAACTGACTGCATTTTTAATAAACTGATGTTTAACGACTTTGACCCCGACCAGGAACTCGATCCGGACAGACGGAAAGTCAAGCTTAAACGAAGACCATATTTTTTCCAAAGTTACTCATTTTAAACTGTCAACAAGAGGTAGATTTTTCCTAAAAGAACTGATTAGATGAGAAACCATGCAAAAGAGTGATGTGAAGCAAAAAGTTTATTTGAAAAAAAATCAAGGTACAAAAACAATTTCTAGACATCATAAACAACTAATAAAGTGGTGCAGAAAAACAGTCAAATACTGTGATAAGTAACATGGAGTTTAAAGTATTTGGAAGGTGATGTTTTGTTCAAGGCAAAAAACAATTTTGCAAAAGTAAGTAAAATTGTTAGCAAGTTGTCCACCATGCAATCGCAGGGCCAGCTGGTTTCTTTTATGGAGCAAGGGCCTGGAAGTCTCACTTATCCTTCATTAGAGTTACTTCAACTTTCTCAAAGTGTGTACC